>VXAZ01000238.1:1432948-1473120 GCA_013399875.1 Gymnorhina tibicen
GCCCCTCGCCATGGCAACCGGCCGGCGCCGCGCTGCGCCCGGGGACGGCAGCGGGGAGGGAAGGGAGGGAAGGGAGGGAGAGGGGCCCGCCCCGCCCCGCGCCCCCACACAAAGAGCCGCTCGCCCCGGGAGTGCGGGGCAGCCGCCGGCCCCCGCGGCGGAACGGCCTGAGCTGTTGGGAGGCCCCCGCCCGGCGCAGGCACGGACAAAGCGCCGGGGCATCCCCACGCACGCCCTGGCCGCGCACGGCGGGCCCGGCGCCCCCGCGCCGGGCCCCGCCCCNCCGCCTCTCCCGTGGGGACCGCGCCGCGCCCCTGCCCACCGCCGCCTGTGACAGCCGCGTGTGCGCCGGGCTTGTACGAGACCAGCCGAGACCTCGAAGCCCGATGCCTCACCATCACCCTCCGTGCCCCGGTACCTCAGCATCGTCCGCCTTTTCCCCACACCAAGGAACGATCGGGCTCAGGCTCCGTCTTTTGAAGGAGCCCCCACGCCGGGCTGCTCGGTTACACAGCGCCGAGCCGCAGCAGCGAACACCGCCCAGCTCTCCCCAGCATCTTCCCCCGGTGCGGGTGTGCCGGGGGCTGTGGCCATCCCCACCGCACAAAGCCCGCCTGCACGGGCTGCGGCTCGCAACAATCATACAGTGGGTTTTGCGTTTCATAGGATAAACACTTTATTTTTTAAAAGTGCATAAATATTAAGTGGCTTGAGACTACAAGATGTAAAAAATCATGGACTCCTAATAATAGAACAGCACACGAAGGTCTAAGGTATTTTAGGCTCTTTTTTTCCCGGTTCCTGTGTCTGCTACTCCGCCTGCATTTCCACCCCAAGCACCAGGATGTTCAGGTTACCAAGCTCTATATCCCTGCTTACAGCTTCACTGGAGATGCACTGGAGATCTGTCAAGCTGCATTGCACATTTCCAGCATTCTCCTGCTCTCAGACTTACATAGAAAAATCATTCGATGGCACATCCTTTAAAATCTTCCTTGGATCAGAAAAAAGAAGGGAAGAGACCTGAAGCAGCACTGAACTTCTGGCACCGGTAGCACCACCAATCACACAACCCTCATCTCTTCCTCCCCTTCCTCTAGAAGTGTTTTTGCATCCTCCCCAGTTCATTTCCCTCTGCAAAGCACTATGATTTCTGCATATCTCTCCTTGCATAAATAGCGATGTGCTTCAAAGTTTGACATTACCACAGATCAGTGTTTGTCATCCTCAGGAGCAGATCTGAACTTCACTGTGGTCAAAACCTACCCTTGTGTCCCAATAGTGCATCGAAACACACACTTCTACCAGAGTAGAAAAACATACTATCCAGCTGTTTACAAATTGTTTTCTCTAAGCAGAAACCAACAAGGGGGGCTATAGGTACAGTCTTTAAATAGATCTGTATGACCTCAAGGCTGTTAGATGCAAAATATTTGGGCCAATCTATTAACATCTTAAAAAATACATGCCCCCAAATCCAACTCTCTTTTAAAAATAATTTTAAGATGGTAGGTCAAACAAAAGCCATGTGAGTATTTCTAATGTGTTCTCAGAGACACGTTGTGATATTCTAACTCAGAAGTCTGACGTATGAGTTTGATCAGGTTTCTACCTCAGATTTTTTTCTGCACAAAGAAAGTGACTTAATGAAATTTTAACTAATCTTTACCTAACCTTTTAGACTGAAATGACATTTTACTGAAAGCTTAGTTTGCATTATTATATTCATAATATAGACCATTCACGAAGAGCTTTTAAGGTGAATACAATCAATAACACCAACTGCACAACATTTGGACTGCTGAGAATATCCTTGGATTTGAATCAGATGTATACATTAACACATTTTAGAGCAATCTCTAACAAGGCTCAAGTTAGTCTGCCAATTTGCCACTGTCCTCTGAACATCAAGACAGGGGATCTTACTTATTCTTTCTGTCAGGTTTTCAAATATACTCAAATTTATCTTTCAGTAACCGATCTATGGACATTTGCAATTGGCACACTACATTGAAAAATGTTTCATTTATCTGGTAATTGGAGGACGCTACCTTTGAGCCTTTTTAAAAACAAGCAACAAAAAACATTCTGTTAAAAAGGCCAGTAAGTGTCTTGGTAACACTCAAGAACATGGAGAAGCCAGAAACGCTATGTGGTGACAGAATATAAAAATAATCTATAGCAGGTCTTTATCTGCCAGACACAACCCTACCTGCTCTGCTAGGCAGCAAGCAGTAAAACACTCTGCAACCCTAACTTGTTAAAACATTTTTATTTCTTCACCAGTGGCAAAGAACAGAAGCTTCTTTATTGAAGTCTCCAAAACTGTTTAGAACATGTACCACGAAAGGTACAGAAGAGAAATGCAGGTGAGGAGAGCATGGCAGCCTTGCTTCAGAGCTCTTCTTGCCTCTGCATTAGGACTCAAGGTCAGAAAAACACACACTGCCTCAGCACAGTACCTCACCTTTATGGAAACAGAAGGCTGGTACTGGTTTTCAGAAAGCACACGTTTCAGTGTGCTTCAGTCAATCTAGCACAGCCCAGGGGGCTCTGGGTGCAATATAGATTCCATATGCACGGCCTTCCCTCTACTTACATCTCTGTTTCTGGTCACCCTGTGGCCCACAAGCACAGCTCCTATCTTTATGTGCTGGAGGCCACCAGCATCTTCTTCCCACTTTCATCATTCTAAGCTAAGAGGTCTCAAAGAAAGAGGAAATGTGTTGCTGTTATTAGGCATCTGTACATCTGTGCTGCCTTAATAGATTTTTACATGCACTAGGCACACAAATAGAGAATTGATCTGAAGAAGAAAAGGTCAGCATTGGTGTTGATAAAAAGCCCCACCTGTGGTATGCTGAAAGTATCGAAATCTGGTACTCACAAGTGATGTGCAGACTAAGCAAAGCACAGAGCCAGGAAAGCAATTAATGCCGAAGGGTGGAATTACAAAACCTGATGCAATAGATCTTCAGCACTGAGACCACAGAGGCAATGGCTGAAAGGGACCTATGGAGGTCATCCAGTCCAATCTCCCACTTGGAGGAGGATCATCACCAATATGAGATCAAGTCACATTTGGTGACACGATCATAATCAATCCAAATCTTGAAAATATCCAAGGAGGGAGATGTCACATCCTCTCAGGACCACCTACTAGCCACACAGCAAGTCCCAGGTGTACTGCTGATGCAAAAAGCATCGCCCTACCACATCAAATGCATTCCAGTACTTTGATTTCTGCCGTGGTGAACCAGGTAGAGAGACCACTAGCAAGTACTGGAACAGGCCTAAACATCATTCTCCAAAATCTGGTTGCTCCTTCCTCTTCAGAGCTTTTGTTTTCAGTTCCTCTCTCTTTACTTGCTCTAAGCCTCACTTACTGCAGTAGAAAGGCCATGCAGCCTAATTTATAGTGCCTGAGAGTAAAATCCTCTAAAAGCCCAAAATGCAGCGTTAGAAAGACCTCAGGCATGCTCGAGCCAGAATTTTATATTAGGCAGCTAATGTGGAAATAAATTATAAATATTTTAATGCTGATAAGAAGTGATCAATGTACAGCCTCTGACAGCAGAGGTGATGGCCAGGCTAGAGACTTCTGCTGATACATTTGTGAGGGGATTAAAACACCCCCCCACACACAGTTTTAGGGAGTATTTCATGTGACATAGCCAAACTATAAATACAATTAATGATTGCAGAAATTCCCCACCGCTTGGATAACTTCAGGGTGGTGGGAGCAATAGGGAGTGAGACTAAGAAAAACATATTTAACCCTAGACTGGCCAGCAAGCATCCCTCATCTCTGACATCTCTGTTCATGTTCACACTCTAAAGGAGTTGGTGTGATATTGCTTGCACTCTTCTCAGAATACAGCCCAGCTACAAACTGCAGCAAACACCATGCATATATAATTATTTTGGGCCATGTACATCACTTTTCTGAGGAGTTTCATGAACATTCCTGTCACAAGTGCAGTTTTTTCCACTGGGGAAAAAAAACCTGAGACTAGATTTCAGAAAACAGTTAGAAGGTAGCAGTAACTTTCGGAAAGCAGCAGTCCTGAGCAATGTAGTCTGCTTTTCTAAATTAACTACTCTCATAGTCTTTCTTTATCACAACAAAGATTAACAGAATTCTGTAAAGCCACAGATTTACACACTGTAGATTAGAATCAGTTAATTCTAGCACTGAAGTGAGTGTATTTATCAGAAACCCATGCAGAAACAGGCTCTTTCTCCTGAAGGAGTTGGCCAACAGTGTTTAAATTTGAAAATAAGTGAATAAAGCAAATCAGGAAGAAAGGTTGGGAAGAGCTAAAAGAAATCACTCTGTTAAGTCTTGGACACATCTTGGTTGTCCAAGGAAGTCCAATTCATTAAGGTACATTGACATACTTTATTCCCGGCATGAGGAGGTTCAGTAAGATGGGTATAACCATGAGCATACTTAATTAGGTTGCCTCAGAATCAGCCTAATTTCTAAAGTTGCATTTAGTAGATTAGGAACAGAAGATTTAGGAGATCCAGATTTGCATGTGATCTGTGAGAAGTACAAGTGAGGTATCTGCAACTGAATGTCTATTAGAGAGCACTGGCTCGTGCCAGCCTAAACTAGAGCACAGTTCTAACCTGTGACGATAACATATCACTCATAAAGGGATCAGCACCAGCAGTGTAACTAACACAGCAAACATGTCTCAGACGTGATATGGTGCATGGTAAGTTTCAAGCTGACCTGGGTTACGCAGAACTCATGTTTCCTATTTTGCTGACATACTGTCAATAGCACTGATCAATCCAAAGGAAAACAATGTGGCATAAAATATCTTCAGGTGAAAATTCAAAACTGAAACTTTATAACTTTGTTTACACAGCACTGAATAAACTGTCCCACCTCCATCCCACCACCTCATTCTATACCTTCTATTTCTAGGCATTTAAACTCACTATGCCAAACAGCAAATGATAATTTTGTCAGGACAAAGAAACACTGCATGAGTTGTATTAAAACAGCTACTTATCACTCCAGACATCCTGTAGACAAAGAATGAGCTTCCCACCATTGGGGATTCTAGTGTTGCCACTTTAAGCAAAGTCTTGATTATTTGCCTTCCCTGGAGAGACACAGATAAAGAGGGAAAAAAAAAAAGAGAGGGCTGTCCCAATTACACAATGTGCATGGACCACATCCCTATGAGGTAATTCAAGTCTATTTTTAAATATACAGACATATTTATATTTCAGAGTTCACATTTAACATTTTAAGAAGTGTTCTGTGCCTGTGAGGAAGCATAAAATAAATCTTGAAGTCTTCGTCTGCTAAGCATACTTGAAAATTTAGTCTTACGAGCTGCAAATCCAATCTGACCATTAGTGCATGAATTGATTGCTAAAGAGAGACATCTTGTAGAGCCACAGACTGTGGGTATTTGCCTTCAGAAAGACCTCCGTTACCTTTTATAGTTACTGTAGAAATCAAATAGAAATCAGAGGATTAATTCAAGATTCAAATACTGTCTACAAAACAAGGACTTACGTTCACAGGAACAGGATTTCAAAACCCCTTGAATTAGATTTTTAAGACTAGTTGTATACTTTTAATATTAATTCTTAGATTAAAATTAATAAATTGGTTTAGTGGACTTTCATTAAATCCAATTAGCTAAATCCAGCTGCTTTAAAGAATAAACTCCCCAAATTCCTATTGAGAAAGAAGCATTCTTCAGTATACATCAAAGGATTCCTTACTTAAAACATAAGAAGTTCACATCGAATAGCCGGAACATTTTTATCCAGTACTTTCTACATAACAAAAAGCTCCCGTGAGAGCAGGAAATACTTCAGTGAGGAATGGTTCCAAAGAGAAGAAATTTTTACTTCCATTAACTCCAGACTAACCCAAAATTTGGAATACTCTAGTGTCTGTTGCATTTGTTTTCAGTGATACCCATTAAGCTAAAGCAGAGTTTCGGACACACCTTGTGGAGCTGCTCTTGCTTAAAAACCTGTAAATGGAGGCTGTGATCAATAAATGCTTTGAGTAAGGATTCCTGTGTCTTTAATACGGTTGAAAGGAATTGAGGCTGGAGATTGACTCATGGCTCATTCACATGCATTTACATGGAATTCTTTGGCTGGAGCTGTTCTAGATGTACCATTACCACTTCCATTAGCACTGAGGTGTTAACTAGTTTTCTAGGCTTGTTTTGTCAGAGTTCAGATGTAAATACTATGGAAAGCCAAAATAAAAATATCAAAAATGTTCATGTAATCTGGATTCCTACATTTTTTCAGAGGATGAAAAAATTTGAATTAAATGAAAGTGAGATTAGTGTTCTAGAAGAGAAGGATTTGGGATTTTCATGTTTCCACACAGTACAGTTTATGACTGTTACAACTGGGAAAAGTCAGAGCTTCAGACATTTGTATCTTAAGCAAAACCAGTAAAACAAGTAAATGGTAAAAGTCTGGAAGGGCTTGGAAAAGTGAGAGACTAAGTCCAGCATTTCTTTACGTATTTTCAGCTGCTGAGGAATCTTTGGCTTTCTTGGGGCCCAGGAGGGGTGTCTGGAAAAAGGTAAAAAGATGATAAAATCAGGTGGGAGTGGGCAATCTCCATCTCTGATGTACCTTCTTACTGCTCTACACTGAAAATGTTAGCAATACAGTTTGAAGGCATTTCAGTCTATTGATACATACCTGTCCGACCTGCCCAAGATGCTCACCACTGCTAAAGAGGAAGGGAGAAAGCTGGCACAAGAAAGTAATGATTCCAGCAGATGGTCTGTTAAATTTTACTGGATCAAGAATGTTTCAACCAGCTGACAAAGACTGGATCTTTACAAACCAGGATTTGAAGGAGTTACTTTGTCCCAGGAAACTGTTAATTAAGTGTCTGTCCTCCCACACCCAGCAAAAAGCCAACATAAACAGTATTACATGCTCTAGCGAATGTGAAAGAAATACAGAGCGCATTCATGCCTGACCAGGATCAAAATCACACTGCCAAGTCATTCAGTAGTGTGTGAGTGTTTCTATGATTGCAAACCCCAGCCCAAGAACCCAGTGCCTGGCTGCAAAATACAGTTTTCTCAGGACCCTACAGTGCACTACAAATCATTCTCTTTCAGAGCCAAGGTGTCTCGTTGCCCATCAAATTAGCGAATGCCAAGAAGCTACACAGAAAGTGGTGTGCTTTTCTGTCTGTATGCAACCTTCCCCTTTCTCCTCATAACTGCTTTTTATCTGGGACATTCATAGCATTTTACAGAAACTGATTTCTGTCAACTTTCCTCATTTTACAAGCCCAGAAACAGGCCCTGCTGTTATGAGCAGTTTCCTCAAAACACTTACTGTCACAAGTCTGTGCAAGCTTCATCCTCAGCACCACTATGGTGCGTCTCCATCCTTTCTTCCACGGGTTGCTTTCTAATCTTTTCAGTACTTCCAGCTCTGCAGCTAAGCAAATCCAATCCCTCTTCTCCATTGCTACAATTAAATGAGTGCCTCCTCCTTTTTATCTCAGGATTTCTTCCACACCTGAGGTTTCTCCATTGTTCTTTCTCCCATTCTTTCCCACTCTTCCTTTGTCAGGCATAATCCTTTGTAGGCTTGGGCAATTTCCACTTTCCTTCCTCAGCCACCTGCAGAGAACCTGGGTCAAATTGGTTTCCTTCCCTCAGACAAGTCCCCAGCATACTTATTGTCCAGCCAACATACTGTCATTAGCTAATTATGCCTCATTTCATCCTGGCCAAGAGGAACGGGCTGCAGTACTTGCCTGCTGAGCTGCATGCACCTTCACACGCAGCTACCCCAAGAAGTGACACCTGTATTTAAAGGCTGCATCACAGCCAGGATTCACACACCTCGTGTGACACATTGCTGCCATTAACACACCAAAGAGCCAAAATCCTGGAGGCACCTCAGCGCCTCTGAAAAACTAGGTTGCCAAGGATTTGCTTGGGATCTCTGGCTCACAGAGAAATCCGGGAGTGCCTCCTCTTTGGGCTAGAGCAAATACATGTATTACACACAACTTTTTTAAACAAAAGTTTGTCTTCCCATGGACAAATAGACTTGCTTTCAGCTATTTCAGGCTCCTTCCCGGGGAAATGCAAGCATCTGAGGAATTCTGCTCTTTTATTTTCTGAGAATTCCTTACACACGTGCTTTTTAACTTGCTGTTAAGAATTAAGACCTGTAACACACTTGTAAAGTAAAAGTTTCTATTTGCAAGTACTAGAGCATTTGGGAGCAAGAAATTGTTCTGTGAGTATAATTTAATTGCTACTCAAGACAATACCCTTACTAATCCGAAAGTTTTAGTTTTCTCACTTATTGATGGAAAACAGACTCTTTCCCCTGGCAAGTCAATGCTCATTATCATCTTAGTGTTTATGCTAAGTCTTTATTAATAAAATAGCTTTCAAATGAAGAGGAAAAATAATTTTCATAGGCAGCTTTAATCATGTTACACTTATATTAGTAGTCTGAATTGAAAAAAAATTAGAATACTTGAAAACTGTGTCACAAAAATTATGTTGCTGACAGACATTCCCTAAGAGGACTTTTGGAGCTTGACCTATTAGACTAAGTTTCCATTAATACTTTGAGCACTTTATTAACCTAGTGCTGCAAGTGCTTTATTTAGATGCCGGGACCCTACAGAAGGCTTACATAGCAATTTCTGAAACCCTGAGATTTCAAATTACCCAAAAAATGTTAAGAGTTAAAGCTAGCTGGGAGAAAGCTACTGCTGGTCTGCTTTAGTGGAAGGTGCAACTGTTGAGAGCAACACACAGGGGGCTTGGGTAGGAGAAATAAAGGACCATGAAAACTTAAGCAACATACAACGGTAAATTTTCCTCATGAAGTCAAATTAACAACTTTAAAAAAAAATCACACGTAGTAATTAAATTAATAGTACCAAAACGGCTGCCACAAATTTGTGGATCAGGTGAGATAGCAGCAGAAGTAATACTGTGACTTTATTTTATTTGAACGTAGGGAAGAAATGAAATATAATGTAAAGCTCATGCCCCTACTCTATAATAGAGGGAGGGCCATTAAAAATGTACACGTCTCCATTCTGAGCAGACAAGAGCATATAGAAAGTGCATGATCTTACTGAAAAGATAAACAGCTGGATTTACTTGCTTCCATTAACCAATGACCCACTTGTCAAACATAAGCTGTAGATTTAAAAGAGCGATTATGTGAAGCCTCTTACATTACACAAAAACGATCCTAGCTATGAAATCAGATCAAGTCTGAAAATACTTGAGCACAGTCAATATTGTTCTTTTATACAGACACAAGACAAGAATTAGTTATTTGTTTAAAAACCTACAACATGATGTAAGGGTAGTTTCCTGTAGTGCTGTTCAGAAGGCATTTATCCCACACATCCCGCTCAGGTCATTAGTGGTGTGCCAAATCCAGACCTTCTGTAAGAGGATGAAGCTCTGATGGAAGCCACTGCATAAACCTGAATACAGGGGCACTGCCAGCTTCCTTCTACGAGGAACAGGTACTGATGGAGACTTAAAACTGGTGCTCCCCACAATAAATGGTACCCTTGACATGTACCTGGCCTGTCTCATCACTCAGAGAGGATTTTTAACACGGGTGGCAGCTGTGCACACTTCGGTGGCAGATCTCCAGCTGGGGCTTTTAAGGCTCAAGCCAGCTGCCCTTGACTTTGCCCCTGTGCCCCTTTGCACCTCCCACCAAATGCCTGTTTCTGTGCCTGCTCCAGGCTCAGGTAGGAGCAGACATACAGGATGCTACAGATGATTACAACATTTGGATTTGAGCGCAACAAATTACTAGGTCCCAAGACCTGAAAACCTCTAATTTTGCCGCCTTGTATTGTAACACAACAGCACTGTCCACAACAGTGGCCTTCTCATACTTGACCTAGTGCTAAAGAAGTCTCTAAGAAGGCTGAAGAAGCCATTATTATAAGCAACTTTACTGTAAGAACAACTTAAACGTTGCTTCCACCTGACCTCATTAGTGTGCCGTGCACTGCCAGTGACTCCCACTTTACTCTGACTCAGTGTACAGGGTGATTTTCTGCAAGCTGCAGATCATGGAGCAACTGAACTGTTTAAGAATCCAAGCAGTCAGCTAATGAAAACCAAAGTTTCCAGCTCCAGTGGTTGCAGAGAAATATTAAAAAATGCTGATGCTTGGAGCCTGTCCACCTCTGGATTTTACTCTGCTGCTGAAGGCCCTGAGTACCACAGCTCAGTATCCCAATGCCTGCTGTGCAGATGCAGGGTTTAGCAGCAGCATGGGAAGAGAGGCCAGGAAAGCTCCCCGGTGCCTACCACACCACAGGACAGGGGCACATGCAAGATTATATTTATAAAATCTAGAAACTGCTTTGAAAAAATCACACAGTTATTTTTATAGCATCTATATGCACTATAAATACTTGATATATCTGACAAGGATTAATATTTTTCAAGGTCCTAGATTTTATGGTTTCTTCTTCTGCTGAAGCAAAACTCAAATCATTACTTGAATCATGCTTTAATGAACCTTCTCCAGCTTCTAAATGAAGCACCATTGACAGGCAAGATGCAGAAGGCAATAAAAGATGACTAGAAACAAGGGTATCTTTTTTAATATATATTATTTTATATTATCATGGCTTCAGCAGTCCTGGCATTAAGTGGCACCATTTTGTAACCTTTGAACAGCCACATTGTGTATAAAATAATAAAAAAGGCTTCTAACACTTGGAGTACAAAAGGTAGTAGTGGCAAGAAAACAGTGCCTTTTCCTCATTACAGTAGAAAATGAGGTTTCTATTTAATAAAAACCCCAACCACAAGGCTATGTGTTTTTGTAACTGTAAATGTATGTCAGTGCTGTTGACAGCTTCTGCGTTGGAAAGGATCTCATTAACTCTGAACAAAACCACACGTTATCTTTTTGAAAAGCAAAGTTACGTTCCTGATGAATCATCAGCTGCTTTGCTGAGCTCCTGTGGGATAATTTTTGGTACTGGGTACTGGAAAAATAAATATCACCCCAAAGTTCAGAATATTTTCAGACAGCACCATAAAAGGCTATCCAAGCTACCCAATTCCTAAGTTAAGAAGGGAAAGGGGCTGGTGAGCGCACAGCCATAAACAAACATTCCATTTGGTTAACTTTGCTCCCTCAGGTTCAGGCTTTAGGGCTCTGGTTTTCTCATGTTGGATCTAAACCAGCTATAAAGCATCTGTGTTCTATGCAGGACTGACTCCTAAACAGATGTCCTCCACTGCATTTTGGGGGACTTTATGGTGTTTCCACAGAACGACCATGCTTTAAAAGCACTCCACTCAGCCCAGAAGTTCATCTATTTAACACTTCTTCAGTCTTTTGACTGAAGTTGCAAGGCATCCCTTGGGAAAGTCAGGTCTTCTTTGGTGGGAACCAGCATGGGGTAGACAAGCAGCAGGGAACTGAGTGGGAAACAAAGTGCCCGCATCTAGAAATAGTGTTTATTCTGCACCAGTGCTGGTGCTGGGAGGTAAGGAGAAAGAAGTGAGAGGAAGCAATTCTTTAGTCTGCCTGGTTTGGGAAAGTATATGCACCTTTATAATGAGCGACCAGAGAAGATTTATGTCTGCAGGGAAGGAAAAAGCTCATACAGGCTTTTGTTCAGATCTCCCGTGAACACTTCATGAATCAGTAGTTCGTCATACAAACATACTTTATGTACACGTATACATATATATATATATATCTATGCACACACTTATAATGTATTTTCTTTCTCTTCCCCCATCTCAAAATAACTGAAATCTAACAAGTAATTCCTGAGCTAATGTTCCAGTAGAAACCAGCCTTGCTTTCTAATGCTAGGATGTATTGTAATTGCTTTGGTGATAATGCATCAATCAAGGAATTGCTACTGCCAAAAAGCCCCTTGTCTGCCTGTCGCACATGAGAGCACCTAATACAAGAACTGTAAAATTTCTTGAATATTCCAATATCCACCCCTCATGTTGTTGTCCATATAACTTAACTCCATTAAAAAAATACACCCGTTTGTCAGGCTCAAAGCCACTGAAACCTGACCAGAAGGCTTCATGAGCAAAGACTAGTATATAATAGCGTGTTACATGGATTTGGAATTGCAATAGCTCAGCTAATTCTCTACCAATGTAATGAATCTCTGGTATTAGAAGGCTGATAACTAGATCTTCATTTGGATATATAACAGGCCATAAGGACTAAAGGATTTGAAAAGGAAAGGCTAAACAGTGAGCAGCAATCCATTGGGAATACACTGGAAAACTGTCTCTTGCTTCACAGAAAGGGTTACACATTGCAGGAAATCTGCACATGTCAGATAAGTTTCTGTTAGACAGGTAGGACGCAGTCTGCTTTTATAAATGTCCACTTGGTGGTTGTGCACTATCTCCACGCTCACAGTTTTCTTTAGATTTCCTGTTGTTTCCAAGTGCTTGTGACAATATAACAGTATAACCACAGTGACGAAGCTCGACTTCAGGCAGCAGCATCTACTCCATGCCAGAGCAGAAAGCAGCAGATGAAAGCCTCCGTGGCTCAGCACAGGGCATTGTCCCGCTGCACTTCCATCTGCGACACCTTCCTGGGAAGGGCTGCATCCATGGGGGAGGACATTACATTTTCCTAGTTCTTGCTCTGAGATGCCTCCTGTAGTCCAGGTTTATTGCTTCATCCTTGAGGCATACAAGCCACTCTTGACTAAATTACAGGCTGATTGTCCTGAGAATCATCAAATACACTTGAGCCCCGCATGTCTGCTAATTGCTGTTGAAGTTACTCCTGCAATCTGATGAATCTGGACTACGTGGCTCCTTGTTTAACTGTTCCTCTCCTACTTACCTACGTCTGTGCTGGTGAACAATTGCTGGTGGCAATTCTTGTACTTACCATAGAACTTATCCTGAATAATTTCTCATGCCTATCAGGTATCTAGAGAAATCTTTCTGCAAACATATTTAAGTGTTCTTTTTTTTTTTTTTTTTTGGCAGGGCATTACATAACCTGGAGCAACCCCCTAGTTTCACAGTAAAGCAACACTTTTCACTTTTAGCTGTGAAGCACAAAGAAAGTACCACTGCAAACTGAGCTGCCTCCTACATCCAAAGTTAGCATTTATTTACACACTGTAACAGCTCTGCAAGCATTAGCTAAAATGCAGCAGTATGTTTTGAAAATGAAAGTTCTTCATTACACAGCCTGAGCATCATTTCAGCACCATGCATGTGTTTATTACTAGCTGTAAATAAAGAAACTCCACGCTACTGCAAACCACTAATGCTGCAGCACATTCCGTCCAAGGGAAAAGGCGGGAATGGTATCCAGTACAGTGAGCACCGTCAAGGGTGAACCCGTTCAAACAAGAGGTTTAGTACCAGGTATCCTACACTCCATTTTGGCAACACTGGCATTTCTTGTTTAACAGCACAGATGCAGCAGCAATGGTACAAGGGCGGCAAGTGATGGCAACCGCAGGACGCAGGGATCTGTTCAGGGCACATCCCTTCTGAAGGCTTTCTAAACATTGCCACCTTGTGGGCCTCCTGTCTGATATCACTGGTCCTTCCACTTTCCCCAGGTGACTTCCTGGGCAGATTTCACAGATGCCAAGCTGGAGGCTGGATGGTTGAAGTTAAACTCCCATAGTCAGGGATTACAAAAAGGGACAGCTCCTTATGAATTCTATGGGGCATTAATTACTAACTCCGTACATGTGCTTCATGTAATTTGCTCTTTTTCCGCTTAACATTATGATGGCAGCACTAACAGAGTGCAGAAGAGCTAACATTTAACAAAACAAAAAGCAAGGAAGGATACAATTTCTCAAATCTCCCAAGCAGAAGAGAGATGTCAGATTCATTGTCCACCTCTAGTTTTTTTTATTTTTAATTCCTTTCTGCCACCATTCTCTTCTTACTCCAGTCAAAAAACCCCCAAATTACTTATAATGAATAATTTTATAATAAATATAATAAGATGTCTGTGGCCTCTTGTTTAGCTTTCAGCAGTTTTGTTTCATGACTGTTTCATTACATAGTCAAAGATGATGGAAAGGAATATCACTTGTTATTGATACCAAACTTATCTAGCTACTGCCTTACAGACATCAAACACAAGTTCTTAGGTAAAAAACCACAATTGCACAAACATACTTACTTTGAGCATCCAAACACTTTCCCTGGTTGCCGGCTTGAATTGTTCCTTGCAGCAATTTGGCACTGAAAAGAAAACATGAAACCTTTAGTTCAACTACTAAATAGGAGGGGGAAAAGAAAAAAAAAGATTCACTGGATGGTCTTTGTCTGCACTGGTTGAGCAGTGATGCAATAGTCGTGTGCTGAAAATTGAAATGAGTAGAAATCCTTCATTACAATGCCCCAATTCAGCTGTGTTCACAATGGCTCAGTGTCTAGCACATCTGCACAACAATCAGATGCCCCCCGATATAGTAGCAGGTCTATGGGCTCCCTTATGCAGTGCTGCATTTAGAGTTTATTCATGATTTCCAGGCACACTGGTCTTTCTTCATCCGACCAGGCTTCTGCCGAGCACAGGCAATCAGTTATGACTGTTGTGTCATGCAACTGGAGCCTTGCTGCACTTGCCTGAACAGCTTTTCAGAGGAAAAAAGAAATCTGCCATTGAGAAGCACAGTAACTGTTATCCAGGAAAGCCTATGTTTTTGCCAATACAGCACAAAAACGCTGGCAGTCCTTTGAAGTGTCTCAGTTAACAATGAAATCGTGGTGCTGCCCCCTTGTAGCAGCCACATTAAGGCCTATTCCCTTCTGCGTTCCTACATGGAATTGCCTATGAATGCTAAATTTGTCCTCACATCCATTCTCTCAAGTGGTACATTACAGACTACAGAAACAGAAGATGGAGCAACCATATATGGGTTTCAGTTTGTGCCTCGAATTACATACTATGGTTACGTGGCTAAGTTTCTTAATTCAACTCCTCAGTCAGCAGGAAATATCATTCCTAGCAGGTAAATAATGGTTTACAGTCAGACCAGGGTTCTGGTTATTGCTTGTTTTGCATTCCTAGTCAACTAGTTGAGACAGCCCAGCAGGGAGGAGTATTCCAAAGACATCTATCTCTGTGTAACAGCACGAAACTACACCAAATAGGATCCCAGGGGTACTCGGACTGCATCACGGACCGAGGGATGTAAGCAACTCCCACAGCTGAATTTATATTCTTCAAAACCCCTGTTTCAAGAGGAGGAAAGCATAAAGCAATTCTCACTATAATTCACTATCATGTGGAAGAGGTAAACAGACCTTTAAAGATGGCTTGTCTAAAGGACTGGATCCCAGCTCCAGGAGCTCTGACTCATCCTGGCAGAGAACTTAGGAAGGCTGCTAGCAAACTGGAAGGCTGAAGCTACCTTAAAGCCAAACCAGAATGGGAATTAGCTATTAAACATGTTATTGTTTAATTTCTTTGAATCTCTCCAAGCCTCTTAAGCTTTGCTTTTCAATGTATTCTTTTTCCTCCATTTGTTTAATGTGGAAAGTGATTCCAGCACAGCTGACAAACCTCAGGCATCCTATTGGCAAAGGAACTGCAAATCCATCGTGGTATGTTGGCTTTTGCTCAAGTAGTGCCCCTCTGAACTTAAGCTGGGATCTGACAGCACTACTCCAATAAGAGTGTCCCATCCTCACAAGTTGAGACAATAGTTAGAAGAAGGCATCTCTCACCAGAAGGTGTTGACCAGAACTTGTAACAGACAGCAGCAGTGGAGAGACATAGTGATTCCATTAGAAATATGACACTTAATTTACTCATGGAATGTTTTCCATACTATACTTGCTGAAGAGTGTGGTATTTATGGCATATTGAAGACAGAGGTAACTACTTAATTGTCTTCAGTATGTAGACCTCCGTTTGATTGGGATTTGGGTAACACCACCCCACTGAACTTCATTCATATAATCTCAAATTAAAAAATCCTCATAGCACAGGTTCCTAAAGCTTGGAAGCTGATTCTGCTGATGCTTGCACAGGTCAGGCCAAAGAGGTACATCTCAGCAACAGCTCCTGCCTTTTTGCCTGCAAACAGGTACTTACCTGAGCTGCAGGGAGCAGTGCAATCGCTGTAGCTAGATGAGATAATTGGCACTTGCTGCTGTGTGCAGCAGCACTGCCAGGTCTCCACCTGCTCCGTGAGCCATGCCAACACCTCAACCCGTCCTTCTGGCTTGAGATGCCACAGCAGCACCCAGGCAAGGGAGTGGTAGGAAACACCGGATCATTAGGGTGGAATTTAATTTAGGTGGACAAAGGAATGCAGTAGAGGTCCTAGTTAGTGGGTGTGAGGAAGGTAAGGTTGGAGAGCTGGAGTCTCCTTTGAAAGGGTGGAGGGATAAAGATGTGCAATGAAGACAAGGAGAAAAGGATGACACGTCCTCCTACTTCATAGCAGGCCGTGCACAGCTCTCAGCTGCAGACACTGGCATCGCATCACCACCCTACATACGCCAGCAAGCACAGTTCAATTCCTCAAAACTCCCCAACGCACACAGGCTGAACTGATTCTAAAATAGGTTCCCATCTCCTAAAAAGTCACCTACCAAGACACCTAAAGAAATTCCTTCTTCCACCTTGGAAAATGTAGGAAAAAGGGGTAAAATACAAGAGGATGAAGATGTAGAGGATCAGGAAAATGGAAAAGACCTTAGGATACAGAAAAAAAAAATTAAGAGCAATTTAAAGAGTAGTTTCAGAAAATCCTGTGTAGTAAAACAGACAAGAACAATTATGCTTTTTTTCTTTCAGGACAGAAGCTTATGATTTGTTCAATGTTGTTGTAATGCAAAAATTTGCAGCTATGTGTAAAGTTACACATAGCTGCAAGTTATCTACATTAGACTATGCATTTCCCTGATGAGCGAATTACATTGGGGGGAAACAGACCAATGTTTATCATAAAATGCTTTTGAGTTTAGGTGTTATTAATAGAATTGAGTAGCTTTTATTAGTAGCCAATGACTGTTCATGTAGTGCATTCAGTTTTCCCCCTCCCACAACCCCTTGTATCATCCCACTACAGCTACAGTGGGGAAATGAAACCCAGGTCGGGGGGTTGGACTAGTGGGCCACTGGCTTCCAGAGAGTCCCTCAGGGGTCCCTTCCCTTGCTTCACCAGCTGCGTACACAGCTCTGTAGCCTACATTTGCCACTTTTTCAGATGCTGCTGGCTTATATATCCTGATTGATACTAGTGAGTGCTAGTGAAGGCCTCGGGCAGGTTTGGCAAACTTTTACGGTTCAGAGTTTATGGAATCCTGGGGTGTCCACTGGATTCAGCAGGACTGCTGCTCTCCAGGGCTTACCTGGTCTTAGGAGGCTTTCACTTGCTCCCTCTCAGCATATACTCTTCCTCCCTGTGCACAACAGCTATTCCTGCATCCACAATGCTGAACCTACTGACACAAACCGATGCAGAAGGGGCTTCTATAATAATAGCTCTTGAAATGCTGTAAAGCATTAAATTTAATTTGAATGAATATTGACCAAAAAAACCCCCTAAATCAAAACAAAAAACCACCCCAAACAAAACAAGAATTGGGCAAGAGGGATATGAGAACGCAAGTAGAAAGCAAAGCAAATAAAAGGAAGAAGAAAGTACAGCAGAGAATCTGTAGTAAACAAGGAACACCAGCATCTAGAAGCACATCCTACAATTGTAATATGAAAAGTAGTACCCATAGTTATTAGTTTGAAGGGCCAAGGAGGAAAAGTTAGGACAGAATGTAATTAAAGTGATTTAAATCTAGATTTGCCTTCTAGTTCAAAACTTTGTCTCCAGAAACTGTGTTTCCCCTGTGGGCACTGAGCCCTGTCGTCTGCTACTGTGTCTCTGTGCACTGGATGCTTTCTTCCATGCTGCACAGATCTGTCTTCCTCCCCCTGCCAAAGACTGGAAATGCGATGTTGCATGAAAACAATTCGTAATATAGGCTGACAGTCACTGATTATTGCCTCAAATATCCTCAGCAGTTACAGAAAAAGACTTCAAAACCAACTTATTTTTAGCAACTGAAAGAATTCAAGCAACCCCATGTGGCTGCTATCCAGACATTTACTGAGTGGAGAATAGCTTGACAAATTACAGAAGTGGACAAACTCAGAGTGTAAATCAGAAAACCATGTATATCACTATTTACATATGCTTTCCTGTTGAAAAGATGAACAGAAACATTAATTTTAAGGCTTCCAGTGTCAGAGGAGAGGACGACTGTTTTTATGAGCTGCGCATGAATCACAAAAACCAAAACAAAAACCCCCATCTACTTCACAGTTTGGCAGATTTCTCAACTTGCTGGTAACTAACAGCCCAGCCCTATGCTGTCTCACTGTTCCTGAGTAATTCCTCTGCGTCTACTCCGGACTCAGCTCTGCGGCACTACAGGGAAGGCACAAAGGCAAAGACCCAAAGCAAAGTCAAGAAACAGAGCTGAGTTTAATACTATCTCCAGCTCCAAAACTACAAGAAACCTAGTCTGACCCAGAGTGCTTCACAAGGAAGGCAGTTCCAGAAGATGTGAGATTCTGATACCGAGCGCTTCCCACCTCTTTCGCTCTTCCCATTACAAACACAGATTTGCCCCAGTGGTTCTGCTTCTCTCCAGTGCTCTGATTTCAAGTCATCTACTGGCACAAAAAAGGCCCTAGAAGTTTTTCATAAGATTCTGTTCCCTCCCTCTCATTTACAGGGCAAACAAACTTTTTTTTTGTCATTTACATACAAAGTAAATCCAAGCATGTCCTACTTAGCAACTTTGTAGGAAAGAACAGGCATCCTTTCTACTCTGTTTGGGAAGCCTTCAGTTTTCTCTCCCTGCAGAGCAGTAAACCAGTTTGTGTCATTTCTGCTGTCCTCTCCTGTCCCCCCCTCAACTTCTTGTAAAGGGGAATTTCCATGATCCAAGTGACTTGCAGACACTGCTGGGTTCAAAGCTCCAGCCCACTGCAGTGTGACACCTACATTTTTGCAGCAGCCTACCTGTCCTCCTCCTATTAATAAATACCTTCACTGCCTTCCTGCCCAGTAACTCTGAGATGCAGTAATTATCTTCCAACTTGGAAAGGGTGTAACAGAGCTCAGTTTCCGTGATTTTACTTAGCTAGTGTGACAGATTTGGCAAACCCTTTTTTTTTTGCATGACAAGCAATGCCAAACCAGTATATCAAGCAGTAGGTGGCAGACCTAACAGGATGACCAGATGAGACTGGGTATTTATCATTCTTTGTATTTAGCAGCAGGCTGCCACATCTCACTTAACTCAAAAAAAAAAGTTTCTCTTTGCTCCATTTGGAGAAAACCATCTTCCTTCAATTATTTGAGGCATCCTTTTCTTTAAAATTTAGTTCAGAGTCATTGATGCCTGCATTTCAAGTTCTATCACACAACTAAATCTGTCCCACTTGGCACTGTCAGTGCCTGTGCCTGTTGACTTCTACATCCAACACACCAATTTTGTTTGGTGCACGTCTGCAGTTTGCTATTGATGCACTTCTGTATGTACTCATGTATTATATTCTGGGTTTTTTTTTTTCTGGTAAGCATTATATCATCTTACAGAGAGCACTTGGTTTAAAAATAACTAGAGTTGATCAGGTTTCTGCTTAGTTTCATGCACTAGAATCATTTAACACATTTCTTTTTAATACTTCCTTATAAACAAAGTTATGCTGTGGTGATGCATGTTTTACAGTGAGGCAAGAAAAGCCAGCACTGACTAAGGTTTCCCATTATGAAGAATTTGGCAATAATATTGCCTTAAGGCATTCCAGCCCTAACTGTTTGCTCCTTATTTATTTCTCTGGGCTGCCCTGCAGTTTTGCTAGAACTCTGAATCCCATCCACTCTGAAGCAGAAGCAAAAAGGGATCTAATTTCAAAGTCACCCTTTATTTTTTTTTTTTTTTTCAGATTTAGAAAAGTAAATCTGGGACAGTTCCTGGTTTTTACAGTACGCAGCAAGGCCCCATCAACACTTGGGTTGTCACAACTGGGAGGACAGGATCTCTCTCACTGGCTGGTATTGCTGGCCAGAAACAGACACAGGGAACAACTCCACTAAGTGGGATGGAATATTAAGCTTTAAAAGCAGACACAGACTCCTCAGATATGGTCTAAAGACTAGGGGGTACACAGAGCTAAGGCAGAACACACATCAGCTTTTCCCAGTCTAATATGGAGGGAGTAAGAGACACATGGAAGACAGCTAGCAGCAACGGCTCTGGTCCAGGTCAACTCACCACCAGCCACCAGAGGTATCATTTCCTATACTCAGTTTTAGGCTTCACTTTGTAGCTGAATCTTAGAGACTGATCATCATCTTAGAATTAAAAAGAAAGTTCAAGAGAAAAGCATTAAAAGATGCATTCAAAAGTAAAAAAAAAACAAACAAGAAACCCCTTTGTATTCTGACCTGAGCCATTTTCTGAAGTTCTTTTAAAACAGAAAATCCTGAAGTTAACATGAGGAGTCCTGATGGCGGAATAATATCCTGAATTACCTAAGATGACATTGTTTGAAAACAAGCCTGCTGAACAAGCACAGTAGGAAGATAACTTCCATAGGAGAGTCTGGGGGACTCTCAAAATTGCTTCAGGGATATAAAATGTACCCATTTCAGGACCAGGAAAACATTTACAAGAGCAAGTTGGTTTAAAAGACGGATGCTTTAACTCAAAAAGTAACTTAAATGAAAGTGGCACTCTTCACTGTAAGCCTTACACTTCCAGACATGCCTGAGAACAATGTAGGTAGCTCAGTTTGGGTGCCTGAAATTAAATGGGCTGAATCCTCCACTACTGTGGGATTAGTTTTTCAGATCTCTCTTTACAGTGAATTAAGAAAATTTAGCACATCAGAGAACATTCAGCAAAAATCATTTACGTGGCTAGACAGAGGGGGATAAATGCTGCTACCAACCCTCTGTTTTAACCTGGTGCTTTATTATGAGCACTTTGCCTACAAATTGTCTAAACTTACAAATTGGTGGTCTTTGCTAAGTTACAGAATCCAGTAACTTCCTTTAAAAAGTAAAAAAGTTCTCCAAAACAGTGCAAGATTCACTATCTATGCCTATTTCAGACCAGGAAAGAGGTGAGGACAAAAGGTCTGGAAAGCAAGTGTGCAAATTCTTGCCCCAGGGAAGGAATGACCTTGCTGGGTGCCAACTAGCTGAAGACAAACTTCAGAGCAAAAAAAAAATACCTGGGGGTCTTGGTGGACAACAAGTTGAAAAAAGGCTCAGCAGAACATCCTTGCAGAGAAACTCTACATGGGGCTAGGCTTGCAGATCCAGGGCAGTAATTACTGTACTCAGGGCTTGCCAAAGTGCTGTACTTGTGTACTGGGGAGCCACAAACCAGGGAGAGACACACTGGAGCCCAGTCTACCATACCAAGATAGGTAAGGAGATGGAGTGCATGATGCAGGAGAGGCTGAGAGAGTTGGGTTTGTCCAGCCTGAAGGTGAGAAGGTTTAAGGTGTGTGGGGGATGTATGACTGCAGCCCTCAGCTACTTAAAGGGAGGGTGTAGAGGAGATGGAGCCAGGATCTTCTCAAAGGCACACAGACATAGCAAGAGGCAACAGGCAAGTTTCAACAGGGAAAATCCTGATTACACGTTAGGAAAAGTGTTTTCATCGTGAGAGTGGTTGAACACTGGGTCCAGTGGGGCTGGAAAATCTGAATGTTTGAGATACTCAGAACTCAAAAAGTTCCTGAGCAACTTGATCTGTTCGGGATACCTTTGAACAGGAATGGACAAGATTATCTCTTTCAACCAGTGTCACCCAGTGATTCCATGTAGAAGTAGCATCACTGCAGGCTGCTTGTTGCCTGCTTGCCTTACCCAGGAAAGAGAGCCCTAGTTAGGGTATGAACTGCCATCTCAACCCTTTTAACAGTTCTGGCAACTTTCTCTGCCTTAAATTGCCGAACAGAAAAAGGGGACTAACTCAAAGATGTAAAGATAGATTCCGGTATCTGTGGCAATAGTTAAAGCAGTTCAAGTCTTGTAACTTGATTTTTATTTCAGTCCTTAGAAATCTAAATATATACTATATAAATATATTTATAATAAATATTATTTAATACATAAATTTAAACTCAAAAGTTATTCTCTTTGCAGCACTGGTGAAGCAGGTAAGAGTTCTTGGACTCCTGTCTTGTGTGAGCAGAATGGATTACCTGCAGTCAATTACGTATGTACAAACCTATGAAGGCTTTAAGGCTATAATTTGTAGAAATGTCCTGTGAACTTCTGATTAGATAAGGTGCTCACCTGATGGCTGATGGGACATTGAAGGGTGTAGCATCACCTCATTTGACTTGCACAGATTATCACAGGTGCTCCCAAAAACCAAAGAAGTCTCTCCTTTTCGTCTAATCAATCCCAACCATCCAGTTTTCCTAGGTGGAATGCAAGAGTCACTTTTCCATAGATCCACAGCGTGACAATCATCCCTGGGTTCCCATCTCTGCTGAAAGGACCATGTTAATTTTTTACACTACTTAATCAGCGGAGAAAGGTGGGCAGGGGTCCAAGTGACATAGTCACAGCCCAGCCATCACAAAACTCTGGAGAAGCATGTTTTAAGCCTTCTCCAAGCTGCTGAGGGGCAGATCCTCTTTAGCATCTCATGTTTTGAGTCAGTCCTTCAGCCCTCCTCGCCTACAAGGTGGAGGAACAGCCCACCAACACTTCACACTCTTCCACACATATTTTGACTGAAAGCAAGTGGCAAATCTAGGGATTTGATAGGATTGGATCTCTTGAGGGAGCAGGCAGAGAAATGCAACTTGGTATTTATTCATGTTTCAAAGCAGTGAGTGCTGATTTGCTTCCCCTACACAGGTGCAGTACCTCTTACCACTAAGAGAAGAAGAACTTCACTGACAAATATAACAGCTACCTATATACTCAGTTAGGATCAGAAACCTGAACTTGCAAAAAGTCTGTCAGAAACTGGGGGCCTCTTGCCTGAAAAATGGGAAAACTAAAATACACTGAAGCTTGAGGACACTTGCATGGTGGTAATGATCCCACACAAGTAATTAGAGCTAAAACTGCAAACCTGTATATTTGACAAAGAGAGCACAGAACCAACTGAGCTTTTTTGGGATCTTGGGTGTATGTAGAGCTGGAAGTTTCCCCATTAAGGGAAACTAAAAAAAGCCATGAGGGAGTTCTTCAGGGCAGGACTGTATATGAAAGCTGCATAAATACCTTTACTCCTTCAGTTACAATGGCATTGCTACCTGATCGCAGCTTGTGAACTTCAAGTTGAAGGAAAAATATTCCAGTGTGTGAGATAAGAGTGACAGCTTGTTGCCTTATTTAAGTACTCCATGATAGTACACAATAAAGCAAGTCATATGGGAGGGGGTTCAAAAGATGCATGGCTATGCTTCAACCCCTCAAGTTAATGTTGCTTTGTTCTGAAAGGATAGCCTGTATTTGAATTCTACCATATCAGAAGTTTTTGGGCTGCATCACTGAGCCGCAATATTTCCTCCAAGAAGCTGCAGAACAAAGATCATGTGAAGTATTGTTTCTTCATGTAGTTCTGCAGACAGAAGCCACAGAACACAGTGGACCAGCCCACTAACATGAACACACGTGCATCACTTACTCATGAGAAAAAAAGCTAAAGGTTTTCAAGTTGTTTTACAGTATCAGGTTGAATTTAAACTTCCACAACATTCTGCTCTGCAAAGCTTTTCCTTCAGCACACTGTGTAAGCACTGGTTTGGAAGAGCACTGAACTAATTTCAGTAGTATACACAATTTAAGTGTAGACACTTCTCTCACTGCCTTTCCCAGACACTTGGGGTTTTTGTTTGCTGGCCAAACCAATCAAGAAAAGTCATCACTTAACTGAAGATACAGCTACTTTGGATTGACTTGTCATTTACATGCACACTATTTGCCTTATAAACTTATACAAGCGCCAATTTTTCAAATTTAGAAGACAAAGCCTTTTAGCTTAGATTAGCAAAACTGGCAGTTTTGGTGTTTGTGAGGGTTTGGTTTTGTTTGTATCATTCTTTCATAAACCTGTCAGTACAGCAGATTCTGTGCAGAATAACAAGCCTTACTGTTTCTTCTCAGGCACATGCAATCTGCCCTCGAGAACCTAGCCCCTGTTAATGTTGTAGATAAGCTCTCTTCAAACTGTGCCACTTGCTGTAGCAGCAGCCTCCCAGTAGCTGTTTTTCTTTGGAATGACCAGAGTGTCCTTCAGCTGAGCCTGAAAGAACAATTGGCACATCTCCTGTCTTGCATAAACTCACACTCTTTGCATCAAAAGGCTCCTGAGATGGCAGCTATCAGATATTTTCAGGCATGACTGCTTTAGTAAACAGTGCTAGATATAAAATACGTGCACAAAAGCTGAACATGCATTTTGGGGCTCTAAATAAAACTTGTGAAAACACAATCCTTGGTTCCCAGGCATGAACTCATTTAACAAAGCCTTTCTGTTTTCATCAAGATTAGTCAGCTATTGAAAGTCCCCATAACAAGATATTACTGAACTGAACATGCCCAAGGTGAATCAAGGTAGTAACTTGTGGAACAAATGAGCAGCTGCATAGTGTCTGCAGCTGAAGCATCCACCATCAGCTGAAAGCAGATCTGTCTCTCCCAAGCCAGTGAGCAGTTTTATGTATGCTGGTGGTATAAGTCCAATTTTTCTCCCTTTTTGGTAGTCAGATTGCTTATTAACTCACAGAGCAGAAATCCAAGATTCAACCTATGCTTTCCCGTAAGATTGATTTCCCTGCAGGGCCTATCTCAGAGCCTGCTGCACTCTGCTGCAACTCTCTTACGCCCTTCCATTCCTGGTCAAAACACGCCACGCCTTCCACATGAGTCAACAGAGCAGGGCAGCATCTCCTGCAGCAAGCAGGGAGGGAGGCAAGAGGAGAGACTGGCTGTGAAAACACAGTCCATCCTTCAGCAGTGGGCAGGATGCTCAGAGAAATGCAGCCTTGGTCAAAGATAGTACCAGGAGAATGCAACAAGCTGCACTTGACCTTGAATTCACCGGATCAGGCAAGGTCACTTCTGGCGAAATACTCACAGGGATAAACTCCAAATCACCCAGATAGTTAGTTAGCATACGCAAGACAGCTGGAACTCTTTACAACACTCTCAAATGACACTGTTTGGCACCTTATCAAACTAAATGCCTTTTGCCTGTCGAGAGCACAAGCACATCATTTTACTTCAGCCTTGTTCTGTTTTCCCTCAGCGTGACACGTTGGTTGTGAGAAACTGCTGTATCCAAGACAAGATGTCAGGGTTCAGCTTTCCTACTCCTTTTTGATGACAAATTGATGTTGAAGTTTTATTTCCAGAATATGAAAATTATTGATGTAACATATTTTGACATACAAGACGTGTAAAGAAAAATACAACTGAACCTGTCCCAACTTTAACCAGGTAACCTGATTCTACTCCGGGAAGTGCAGTATTTTTAATCCCAGGAACACTCCTGTTTTCCTTATTCAGCAGAGATGCTTACAACCTTTCTTGTTTGAAGTGCTGTGTTCTTTCCCCTACTATTCCATGCAGGAAAACAGGATGTTCAAGCCAGTGTGACAGTTCTCTGACACTAAGAACTCAATAAGTCCAGGAACACAAGTTACTGCTTCTTTTATAGTTGTTTTTTTTAAACTGGAATAAGACCACTGTTTTGTCAGTCCCTATCCCAGAAGAAATAGCCCTGTCTGTGCTTGATACCAACGGAAAGGCATCCTGTAGCATGGCAAGAGAATCCCATTCAAAGGGTTTTTATGTTTATACACACACACAGAGCTATTTATTTAACTGCTCTGAGTGCACTTCATGGGGTGAGCTGGGAGTGAAACCCCTCCGTGTTCGACGTGATGCACAAGTGGACAATGGGAGATGCCTGAGCAAAGTACTGGGCTCGTGCCAGGGACTTGAACCAAAAGGCAAACAAGAAGTGGAAATAAACTGGAGACAGCACAAAATTTCTTCAGCTTCAGAAGTCACAAAATTAGACAACTAGAAAAGATAGGAGGGAAGGACCCTACTGCACAGGATACATAGGGCATGGGAGGTATATAATATTAAAGAACTGTAATCTCACCTACCAGATTTCTCTCCTGTTGGTAAGTGCTTTTTCTTCTCACATTTATTTTTATGTTCTAATAAAATCAGTTTTGTGGGCTGGAAGCCCCTAACACCTCACTTAAGCTCATGTGAAAGAGTGTGTGGTTCCCCCATGAAGCTCAGACCCCGCTGCAGCACCCTGCAAGCACACAGGCTGATACCCAGCTCCCACTGGTTACTGCTGAGTGGGCTCTCCAGCACCTTCCAGGACCAGCCCATATGCTTAGGGTCGTAAGTAAAGCAGAAATGCCTTTCAGTTTTACCTCAGACATAATTCTGAACAAACCTTTACTTGCAATTTCAAGTTTTAAACAGGTCATCAAGGAAAAAAACACATATAAACACCACACTGTACAGCAGGACATATAAAGGAAACTCAGAGGCCACCAATCTTAGTGGATTTAAATGGGTACACTTAGGCTACTGCAGAACAGACACATTTTATTTATGATTTATTATGTATCACTGAAACCAATAAAACCTGAAATAAGACCTTCACCGTCACAGATCAGAAGGCAGCACTTCAAATTTCTTGCAGCAGCCCACAGTGAATGCTGCAACAAAGCATCATCAATCCCCGTGTGTCACATTGTTTTAATGGACAGAACTGTACCAGTAGCTACGCGTTCCTTTCAAAGGGAGACGAGAGATATCCCCACCATCCGTCACACAAGCGTTTCTTGTTGGCCTGTTCCACAGCTACATAATAAGTTCCCTGTCATCTGACAAGCCCATTATAGGATTTCTCCGTCTGGTTTTCTACCGTGATCACATGTTGCCTGTAGCCCCTGCATCCCAGTGAAAGATTTTTGCTGCAGCAGAGACAATACATCCTCCTAAAGTCATACACAGGATACTAAGCACATCTTTTACCTGATGTGGCCTTCAAGTGTTTTGAAAACCCACCTCATAAACGTTGTTTCAGGCCAAGTGACATCTGACTGGCAGTTATATTTCTTTCTCAGTTTATTATTTAGATCTCAGTTATCTAAGGAGGGTTTTCATTGTATACCACATCCTTTGCAATGCCCCTTCCAGCTTGCACAAAGGAGTTGAATTTCAGTCTTCTTCTTTTGTGTTGGAAATTGTTGCCTATATGCATGACTGTCAGGTGGACAAAAACTGAAAAACTGCAAGTCTACAAGATTTTCTGTTTAAACTCAGCAGCTTAGGTGGACTGCAACTAAACTAGGGCAACAAAAGCCAGCTGTCTCTGTCCTCTGACAGCACTGCCCTGAGAAAAAGATACATTATTTAAGGTCATCAAATAATGTTAAAGGAACTGCAGTTATTTTAAGATCTGTAGAGCATTCTGATTTAAGGATCCCACAATCTAAATAAATGACAGTTGAACAGAGGAATCCATAAAGCAGTAAGGCATCCAGCTGAGCAGGGTCAGCTTGGGTCTTCTCAGCAGTACAGGTAAAATAGAGTTCGGTTGTGACCCAGGAACATAGAGAAAAATGCATTTCTTTTCACCCAGGAGTCAGAAAACTCCCTTTCTTGGTGGTAGTGGAAGAGATGACTGTGCAGGGCCAGCAAGGTTTAAAGGCTGGGCCCAGACTCGGAAGCTGCTGTTTTGAGAGGGCCTCTCCCCTTCCACTCTGCCCTCCCCATCCTGCTGGGAACCAACATCCTCCCTTCAGACCCTCTCAAGCTGCCCACACCCGACTCTTCTCCACAACCACCCCTGCACTCATCCCAGCAGAACCTGCAAGCCGCCCCACATCCCTCCTCCAGCTTGGCTCTGAACACACTGGGGGTTGCCATGCATGAATTAAGGAGGGAGAATCCAGAGCCAGACTAAATTTTAGCACCCACCTATATATTCTGAAATTTCTGCTTAAATCTTCTGATAGCAGAACTTTTGAAATGTGAAGGGACTAACAGAACACCATATCAAGGTAATGCCACTGTCAGTGTCAGTCTTCACACACTGCCTCAAAGAAGTGACAAGGAAGTTATGAGAGATTGCCATCGGCCATTTGCCTCTTCAGTACTCAGCTTGCCACCAAGAAGTCTTCCTACATTTAGTACGTAAGTGGCTCAAAAAATCAAACTGGAAAAGGAAGATGGCACCCAAAGGCTTGTAGTTTGGCTACTCAAAAGCAGCCTTTTGAAGATTTATCTAAATTTATCAAATAAAATAAGTAATCAGCCACAGGACAGTCAGTGTTACTTGAGTCATTTGTGTTGAATAGAAGTTGTCAGAATTATGCTAGATAAGTATTCCATAAATATTACTTTCCAAGTCACTTTAATCACTGCTTGGGGTAGTGGCCAGAATTACAAACAGGTTAAGCTATGCAATGATGTCAAAAAGTAAGTAAATCTGCATTACCCACTTGAAAAAGCTTCAACTTTCTCCCTGATTCAGAAAACCCATCCAAAAGTATCCAAGAGTAGACACCTAAGACTATCTGCCAGTACTGACAGTATTTTACTCCTCCTTCATCTCCCCAACCTATTGTACTAGTACAATAAGACGTATCAGCAAATATTTTTTAACAGTTTAATCAACACAAGGTACTTAAAATAAATGCAATGCACTTAAAAATACCTATGAACAATCTAACTGCAGCATGTTAACCTCCCGGAAGAATGGCAGTGGATAAAGCCAAGGGCCCGCCCTTGCAGGAGATGCTATGCTGTCAAACAAGACTCTTCTCACCACAATCCAGCACAGCCACAATTTGCCACATATCAGTAAAAACATATGGCAGACAGCAGAAGTGACCACACTGCTCAAGTCAAGCATCCTACAAGTTTAACACTGACAGCAGAAGCTCCAAAGGAAAACCACAGCATTATCAAGGTGGAAAATGTGTCTATTCAAATGTAAGATGCATTTATTTTCTCATGTCTACTAATCACACAAAATGCTGTGATGGTCTCCTCAGCTTGCATCATGACATTTTGCCCAAGAGGCCATCAGTCGGCTTTTGCCAATACATTAATTCACAGTTTTGCTTACAGCTTGAAAAAGAGAACCCATCAAGAGCACCAGTTTTGTGGAAAACATTACTTTAGTTATTTCTGTAGCCCGCAGTAGTTATTCCAGAATATGCTCAGAACACTGGTAGACTACTGACCCTCAAATATTCCCATGTTTCGGATGCAGTTAGTAACAAAAAATAATAGTGACTTCTACTCCTTCTATATTGAAGGCTTGTTTTAGAAAACTTATTACTCTTCTCTGATCTAATTATGTACAGATGAAGTAACTGGAGAAGAAAGTTAAGACACTTGTATCTGGTTGTGTATGAAGTTTTCAAAGAAATCCATCCACACTTCCTTCCATTTTCCCAGAAGCCTGAAAGGAGCTCCTAAAAAGTGCTTTCAAGGTTCGTCCCCCCTCTCTCCAATTCCTCACAGTTCTGCTTTATCATCGCACCAGCAATAAACCCAGAGTTAGGTAGCTAGTTTAATGAGATAGCTATTTCTTATGCTGACCAGCGTTCTTGCCACATCCATGCTACACACCCTGCATCGCTGTGATCACTTTTTGATACACTGCATTTAGCTTCAGTTGAAGACTATGAAAGATTTCACCCATCTTGTAAACTGAGAGAACCCTGTCCTCAGATTTATTGTACCGACATGAACACCTCTGTTCAAGAGCAAACAAACTTTTATAGCACCTGATCTCGTTGAGGGACATCTGCAGTCACTCACGAGGCCTCCGCTGAACAGAGTAACTCATAAGCAACCCTGTGCATGTATATATAAGGAAACTGATACAGTAGAAACCAAAAATTATAGCAGGATTTTTGGGTGTATCAAAAAGTCATGACTAAGCCACAGCAATTGTGCAATAAAGCAAAGCATATCTTTTATTTGTGTGCTTGAGAAGTTAATATTGGTATGACTGACAAACAGCAGCACAATTACAGCAGCCACATTAACCTCAGTGTTGTGGGCAGGTGGTGCAAATTAGCCCTCAAAGTCATCAGTCTTGAAAGCGTAACTACCCTATGACACTGAACAACCTCTCCAGGTTTGGGGATGCCTTTTTAAGGCTGTTTTTTCTCCATTTGAGTTAGTGATACAGGATTACAAAGCTATAAAGAACAAAACTTCAATCACATATGGCAGAGAAAACACAGACCTTTGAAATGACAGTAATAGTCCATTCTCTGGCAGAGAAATATTAGGTGTGAAAAAGGAACTGAAGTAGTAAAGCAGACTTACCTTACCTTGCTGCCTCAAAGGTTCATTTAGAGGAGCGTCCCTAGTACGGGAACCTTTAAGAAGCCTTGACATGGCAGGATTAATATTATTTTTTAAGACAAAAACCAGTTAAATGAAACTGCCAGTTGTCATAGACTGGTAGAAAAGAGTTTCCCTTAGATAACTTCCCTTTATAAACCTCACCATGGGTGTGGCTAAATGACTAGCTCCACCTTTCATCCTATTTAGAAACCCTACAAAAAAAAAAACTTCTCTGAAGCAATGTAATTATTTTATCAACTTATCATATGCTGTTTTGGGTTTTGGTTTGTTTTTTTTTTAAGTAGATAAATAGTTGACAGTTTCACAAGCTGCTGGGGAAAATGTAGACAAAATTAAATTTGTCTCCTGTATTTGCAGTTCCTGCAAACACGGTCTGCAAACATCTGGGTGAACTTGCTCAGTTGTTTGCTTTTTAGCAAGTGTTGTAACAACTTGAGGGAAGTCTATCAGCTTTGAATGTTTATTGGTATTAGAGGTGCATTATATTGAAAAGCAGCGTATCCATGAACTTGCAGGAATTTCCAATTGCCGCACCTCAAGACAAGCTTCCACCACCAGCTCTTGTTTTCATCACTTACAGAATGAAGATGATGCAACACAAAAGCCCTTTGCATGACTCATTAAATCACACGCATGCCTTCACTACGGAGGGACCACCAATAAAAATTAGAATCTGTTCTTTTGTCCTCTATGTACTCTATATTTTAAAACCCCTCAACTTTCTTTTCTCTCAAGGCCTAATTCAGCAGGGTGGGCCGATGCATTAGGATGCTGCCACTAAGGCAATATGGCCTGCAGAGTTCTATATTGCCTTGCTGTGTAATACAAACACATCTAGGTGGCTGCACTCTCGTCTCTTAGTTTTTTGTACTATCCCAATTGGTAGTCTTTTGTATTCGAAGGTACAAGTATGAGAAACTATAACTTGGGGTTTCTTTTTCACTGAATAGTTGAGGTTATCCTGGCACTCCTGAAGGAGGCTGGGTGTGAAATTAGAGTTCTTGAGGTGTTTGGCAGGAGTTCAGCTATGCTTCTATCATCTGGGTTTGCTTTCAAGGGAGTGATTAGGAAATTATGTTCTTGTTAACAAGATCTGTGCAAGTAATGACTATTATACCCAACATTTCCTGTATTTAAGCTGAAGTGATTGTTCCATCTTGATACAAAGAGAAGAGGTATTTTCTTGAGAATTAGTGACTTGGGCCAAATCTTAACTGTAAAGAGTATTACAAGAAGAAAGTTCATCCCTTTTCACAGTACCAGGCCATTTCTGTCTGAAAATGCTAACTGGTCTTTAAAAAAATATAGATCCATGCGGAACTTTTACTTCAATATTAGATACTCTCAGGTGTCAGATGAAGGAAGAAAGTCACCTTTATTGCAACAAGAAATGTTGCATAATAAACAACAGTATTCACTTTTCACTGCTTTTATATTTCTGCAGGCAGGATAAAGCATCTTTGACTTTAAAATCCATATTTAAAGGACAGATACCCACGTCTCTTGCTGTGGCTGGAAGTCTGTAATCTCATGCTCTACTGTATGTGAATACAAAAATTCTGCAGCATTCTCCAAGGCTAATAAAACCATTTCAGTCCTTAGAGAAAGTCTAATGATTCTGAGGAAAAGATAGGTTTTGAGTGAGTTCACAAATTAAACACAGCATGCAAAAGAAAAGAAAGCAGTTCTATTAAAATGCTGCATTGGGAGAAATTGAGACAAGCTCATTTTCTTTCCTATCTGTGAGGTCCTCTAACAGAGGTGCTCACTGTGGGCCAGCTTCCTCTCTTTCCACTTCAGCAATGACTGACTAAACAGGTCAGATCCGACATTCTTAGTTAGCACTTCTTTTGAATTGATGTTCCCAGACAGAATGGGGAAATCCACAGGTGTGGGGAGAGGAGGAGGAATATCACAGGGGACGAGCACGAGCAGAAATCGGGATAGGAGTACTAGCATGTTGTGCTCAGTGCAGTTCCCACTGTACAGATGCACTTCCTGGACTGGGGCTTGGAACCATGCTCTGTTTAGAAATACAGCACTGGGACGATACCAGAGATGATGCTTTAACTTCCAAAGGACCTGCTGTTTCAGCTGGTAGTACATCTCTCCCAATAGTGAAACATGAAACGGTGAGTTGGAGTATAGTCTCATCTGTAGCAGCTAGCAAATGAAATCAATAGATAAAATACTCAGTGCCTGGGATTCATTCCTAATAATCACCATGCATGGAAAAAAAAAAGTCTAAAGTCTTATTTTCTGAGTATGACCAACAGCTCTTACAAAGACGATGGCACACCTGCACTGCCTGCCAGAGCTACTTTATCGCTGTCCGAATGGCAAACACAGCATTATGCAGCTGTAAGTGGAGTCACACTTTTTGCCATTATAACCAGAGGAAATTGCTATAACTTAGTTGACCAGCTCATATTTTAGCAGCCAAAAGCAGGAGAGGTGAGTAGACGCCTGCAAGCAAGGGGCTGGTAGGTTGGTCTTTACTGAGGAGGCACTTCACTGATAATGTCACTTGCTGTTGCCAGCTGCTTCCATGCAAAGGCCAGCCTTAAAAACACATTTGCTTTCCTGAGCAAGAACAGTTACAAGAGCTCCTCTAAATCTGCCTGTACTTAGCAAGCAAGCAATGTTTTAAAGCACAGAATTAATCTGCCTGCTGACATCTCATGTTCGGGAGAAAACTTGGGACTGACTTTTAGTCCTTATTTGTTTCATAGTCCCCTCCCTCTTCACGGTCCCCCCGGATCAAAAGTTCTTGGTTTGATAAAGCAGCGTGTTCAACCTCTGAACACAGAGGCTGCTTCTCATTCCTCTTGGTCAGGCACAGCATTTTCTGGCTTTGCTGCACAGCTGGGCTAAGGCTAAGCTGCAGTACCCCTTTCCTACTGAACCCAGGGCCAGGCTGAGAAACGAGAGAGTTGTCAAAGAGCAACCAAGGCTCTGCCTGGTAAAAGTTGGGGTTCAGGTGCACAGCAGCCTGAGTGGGGAGTCTCTGTGGCACAATCAGTCAGTGTGTTCACTGTTACCCAAAAGGCTGGTGGTCCAAGACCACCTAGAGATGGGGGCTTGGAACTAGGTAATCTTTAATGGTGCTTTCCACCCCAAACCATTCTATGATATCTTCTACGTTACTACGAAAAATGGGGGATCCTTTCTTTTCTGGCAAAGGCCAGAGGAAGTTAAAAAGTAAACTGACAGAATAGAATTACTGCCAGTTTTGTGGTGAAGTCAGACTGCTGCTCAGGGGAAGAGACACATCACAGATAAAGAATGTGAAAAATCTCCTAAGATCATCTTGTAAGATGAGAAAGAAAGGGGCACTCCACAGGAGCAGCCTGAGAGCAGCAGTGCATGGATGCAGGGTTCTTTCCAGGCACAAAACCAACTACCCTGAAGTGGCAGGAAGCCCAGATCTTTTGTTTTCTTAACAAAGTTTTTTGTCACCATCTGGAATTATTTAATCTGGTCTTCAAAGGTCTTCCTAGAGATAGCCTAACTAGAGCTGCTGTTCAAAACTCCACCAAATGCAGGTTTCCTATGACATTCCCCAGACTGATTTCATCTGCACCCCACAACCCCTTCTTCTACAGAAATGTATACTCCTAGAAAATTTCCGGGGCTTGCTAATGAGACATAAAGATATTTACAACCAATTGCCAATACCTAGTCTCTTGTAACTCTAAATTTCCTGCTTTCTTTTGATAATACTCCCCATTATTATGATTGACACCAAAATTCACGAGGGAATTAAAGGGTTAATGGAGTTGAAAAGAGTAGCACCGACTATAAAAAGTTACTGCAACTAATAATGTCTGAGAACTAGAACTGCAAGAAAAAGATGCAAAAGCTAGCAGAAAAGAACTAAATTGACAGCTTTAAGAGTTATTCTGTTTATGTTGCACACTTTATTTGTGTCAGGGGATTTAAATACCCAGTTGTTTGGCAATCGTTTAGCTTTACAGCAGACCTGCAGACTAACCTGTTGAAGTGGAACAGAGCTGCATGAGTGGGATGTCCTACCCTGACTGCTAACAGCTCCCAGGAAACCCCAAAGTGCACAATACTGGGGAGCATCAAATGCCAGGGAAACTATTTGCTCTGTTGGTGCAGTCTGGTAGTTGGAATTTAAGCAGTGATAAGACAGGAGCTCTCTGCTGCCTCTGTGATTAGCTTAATTACAAACAGAAGTCCCCTGTTCTCCTTGTGTATGGGTCTATTAATACTAACTATGTGCTCATGCCATCTGCCAAGGAGCCATTTCCAACTTTACAAAGCACAGCAGACAATACTTGCAGGTGCTTGGAAATGTGTTTATTTGGCCATTAAATCCACAAGACTTAAACACTGCCGAACAATATTTGCATTTGCAGGTACTCCTGCAAGACAGTGTCTTCTGAACTAATATCAGACATGAAGAACTCCAAACTCTGATGGAAATCAAGAGAGGTATTACTATGTTGCTTCCATTTTGCTTCTTTGTGTTTTGGCGTCTGGCTTGCAAATATTCTTGGATTCAGAGCTATAAGGGATGCCACACTCCCAGCAGAGATGAGTCATGAGATCTAAGGTTAGTTTCAAGTGCCATATTGCAAAGAAGCTTCAAGAATGAGGGTTTCTACTTAGTCTGAATATAGTAAAGCCAAACAAAACACATTGTTTTCCTTTGATAAAATGTGACACACTTTGCTTGCAGTGTCATTCAAACTCTCTGAAGAGATTGTTACTAGTCTATATTCAACCTAGTATTAATTGAGGCATAAAATGGTTATCAGATCAAAGCCTTTTTTAATAAAACTCTGCTGTAAGGAGCAGCCTGAGAAGATATTCAGCCATTTCACATTACATGTTGTACAAACTAACCACTCATAGATGAGAGACAGATTTCCCCTGTGGACTTTAATGATTCTATCAAGATTTACTAGATTAAAACAATTTAGGTGTCTGAAGCCTATAGCTGATAGACCTGTATTGTTACATCCTTCTTACCTGTCAAAGTTATGCATGATTTTTATTTTCTGGCAACTTGATATTTTTATGTGGTTTGGCATTGGTAATTAGACCAACCTGAAAGTTTTTCATTTATGTGTATGGTAGATTATGCAGTGTTAGGACCCTACTAATTTTCTCATTTAAGGAAGAGAGTAAACTCAAATAAATGGTGTACTCAATATCTGAAATTGCCCTGCTGAAGAAATACTACCAGCTTCTTCCCAGAAGGGGGGAAAGTAACATGGTGAGCCATTCTCAGAAGAGACCAGGTTAAAGATTAAGCTCCTATTAAGAGAACCGTTCCTAAACTTTAAATAGGCCAAATTTGAATCTGTGGCCTTTAAAGGCCCAGTGGTTGGCTGTAAAACTCTTCAGCACAAGAGACAAGAGTTTGTGGGATGGAGGAGGCATTCAGTCAGGATCACTGACGCTCTCCCCACAAATTTTGTCATGCTTTCATCTTCTCTACCACATGTCCTCCTCCTCTTCACTACCATTGGCTATCCTTTTGGAGCACTGTGAAGAACTGTCCCCTCCTTAGGGCAGCAGTTGCCGAACATTTTAGAACATACTTGCCCCTCCTGAAGCCGTTCTCTTGCTAGAGGGGCTCCATTAGCAAGATTGCTTTCCTTCGGTCCTTTTAAAATGCTTTTTGGTTGTGGCCATAATATAAATAACACAGGGCAGCCCTGCTGCTGGCTGCTGACACTGGGCACTGCTCCCAGAACAGGTCTGTGCCCTAATCCTGCCTGTCCTGCGACTGCGCGCTGGGGCCGTGTTCCAGCTCATTGGGGACAAACAATGTGAAACTGTTCTGAGATCCAATTAAATAATAACATGATAAATGCTTTCCCTCACAGCTTTCCTAGAACATCCTTGTTTTCAGGATCCTTCCCCTGCAGTTCAGGTTTTGCATTCTCCTCTCCCCGCTCCTGAACCCTGCTGCCAGCACCCTTTCCTGTCATCTGACTTTCGCAAAGGCAGAAGACAAGTCACTGCTGCTTCCTTACAGTCAGTGAAGTGTCTTTTCAAACCCCTGAAAAACAACACCTTGCCTGAGGCTCTTTCCCCAGCTTTCCTGCAGGCAAACTAAACCCCAGTTTCTCTTGCTGCCATGAGAGCACCCATTGCTCTGACTGAACCAGAGTTCAGTCTTCAGGTTCACTGCTCCTAGAGACAGACATAGTGGAGGCCGTCAGCAGGGAGGATCCGTAGCCACCACATGGCAAAAGCCTTATAGGGAATTGCCCAACTCCCCTCACCTTTGCATCAGTGACAAATCCCCACTGAAACTGCAAGGATTTCACACTGGCAGTTGTAGCTTTGCTCAGAGGAGCTGGGCCAAAACACTGACTTTTATATACGTACCCACGTACCTGTACCTGCAGTAAAATAAATAATATACATAAAGGTGCTGAAAGGCTCAGGATCTCACCTAAACTTCACCCAACACCACCATGTGTGCCATCATGCCAGAGTTGTTTTTTGGGGCCCCCCCCATGACTCAGAGCAATGCTGTCAACATGCTCCCTCTGAGACTCTCTGCATCAGCTGCAGTTCTCTCTCCTGTGCTTCATGCCAACATCTGCCCAGCCCAACTTGCTCTGACACAACCGCTTGCAGTTTTTAACATGATATAGTATCACTCTCCAGAGCTGCCTGAGGGAAAAATGCATTCCACTCACTTAATTGCATTAGTCTAATGTTTCTCCCTCTTTTGGAATTAAGCTATTTAAATAATAAAACTTGACTGTATTAAGGTTTCAATGCCACAAGGCTTAAGGGAAAAAGGATCAGGATAAAAGTTATTCTAAGGTAAATTTGAATTATATGTTTCAGCCAAAGTTTTAGTAATTTTGAAAGCCGACGAATTTGTTTTTCAATTATTAAATGTCCCTGTTTGGGTAAGAAGGATTTCTTTTTCTTCTTAGTAGCTGGTACTGTGCTCTGGTTTTTGGATTTAGTATGAGAATAATGTTGATAACACACGGATATTTTGGCTGTTCCTAAGTAGCACTTACCCTAAGCTAAGGACTTTTCAGTGTCTCTTGCTCTGCAAGTGAGGAGCCACACAAGAATCCAGGAGAGAGCACAGCAAGGACAGCATTTAATATTAGTAGTATGTTTTTATTACTATATTTTGTTTCAAACTTTAAATTGCTCTTAATCAATAAGGCTTCCTTTTTCTTTCCAATCCACTGCAGGGGCGAGGAGCGAGCTGCTGCATGGTACATAATTGCCTGCTGAGGTTAAACCACAACAATAAATTATTGTGGTTATCCATTTGGGAGGGTGGGTGTGGCGTGGTGGAGGGGATATAGTTTGTTTTTTAACTCCTCCAAATATTTCATTGGCATTTGAAAGAATGTTCAAAAACAATAAAGAAAAATGCCAGATAGCCAGAAGAGACTATGATAAATAGTTGAGAATACTTGGACTTGTAAGAGCTGAAAGAAACCTGATTTGAGAGTTCTATCATCAGAGAGGGGCCTTAGATTTAGAATATCAGACTAAAACTAATAGAGGCCATTACAAACAAAATTATAAAGCTGAAATAACTATCCCAGCCCAAGACTGCCAGTCAGCATCATCAATGCATAAGTTATTTCCAATGCACTTCAGATAGACTTTATGTCCTCCCAAGTGATGCCTGCTGCCCTTGGCAACAGGAAGGTTCTCCTGCCTGAGAAGCAGTAGTGATGGCACAAGAGACCCTTCTGCTTCTCAGAGGAAGGGGCATGGTATAGGGGGACTTAACCATCAAGAATCACAGAATTACAAAATTACAGGATGGGTAAGGTTGGAAAACCCCCACAGTAGGCCATCTGATCCAACCTCCCTGCCCAAGCAGGGTCATCCTAAAGCACACGGCACAGGATTGCATCCAGTTCTTGAGTCAGTCTCTCCATTGAGGGAGACTCCATAACCTCTCTGGGCAATCTGTTCCATTGCATGGTCACTGCACGGTAAAGAAGTTCTTTCTCATGTTCAGATGGAACTTCCTGTGCCTCAGTTTCTGCCCATGGCCTCTTGTCCTACTGCCTGGCACCACCAAGAAGAGCCTGGCTCCATCCTCTTGGCATCCTCCCTTCAGATACTCATAGACATTGGTGAAGTCCCCTCTCAGTCATCTCTTCTCAAGGCTGAACAGGCCCAGCTCCCTCAGTAGCCTTTCCTCATAAGAGAGATGCTCCAGCCCCTTAATCATCTTCATAGCCCTCTTCAGGATCAACTCCAGGAGCTCCAGGCACCTGAACAGGTACCTGGTAAGTGGCCAGATGCCAAAAGTTTTAAATAAGCAGAAGACACCACCAAATGACCAAAGCTGACCACCAGGCATTCTGATACAGCCTAACAGGACAATTGGCCAAATTATACCATCCTCCCATGGCACATCCCACAAAGTGAGGTTACAGAAAAATATCCATATTTTCCTGTCTTTGAAATATCTCCATAAGGTGTGGATCTCATACACACCAAACCTGCAAGATATTAACTGCCCCACCTGCTGCTGTCCCTGACCCTCTCCTCTCATAGTAAGCTGATCTTTTCCCCTTAGAAATCTGAAGTAGCTCATGGATTTTGTAGGCTAAGTTAGAGGCAGACTGAAAGAAACCACACTTGCCCTCAGGAAAAGTCAAATTCATCAATGGCTAATCATTTCTGAAGACCTGGGTTGAATCTAAATATATTATATAGCATCTCAGTCAACTTTCCCTGCTAGGGACAGTGTGAAACTTCACTATCACAGCAGTACCATAAATCTTGTGTGTTTTTTTGAAAGATGGAGGGTTTCCTGTAACTCAAACACTTCACCCACAGGATAAGGCAGTAGGTGAGTTAAGGGGTCATAACTCTCCTGTCCTTCACTTCAGGGACGATTTTCACTGCAAGGGCTCCACTAACAAGAAGCCATTCAATCTCAGCAGTGGTTGCTGGCAACCCCTGTGTGAGACAAAGACAGTTTGTGCTCTTTGTATCTTCTCAGTCATTGGGCAAAGGCCCACCCCCCACATCCAGTTGTGTGAGTAAACACATAAACAAGGATTAAAGCAGGAGTCCCTGTACCTCAGAGAAAAGAGACAGAGTGAGTGTGTGTATGCCGAGGATTTGGAGAGCATTCAGCTCATGACCTGAACATCTTGACATGACAGTGTGTACAGTTGCTCATACAGCTGGTGAATAATAAATACCTCAACATGCCCTTGAGATGATACTTCTAAATACTTAGCTCTTCACAGAAGCAGTCAGAACCCTGACTAGATTCACCCTGCAATAGTGTTCCTGTAGAAGTTTTTACACGGTTCATTTGACTTTTAAAAGAGATTGTCTTTTGAAGAGCAAGTGCAACTTACCGAAATAACCTTTGAGGTGCACGAGGCTTTGTTCGAAATACTATTCTGCTATTCCACTTCTCAAATGTCATCTCAGTCTCAGTATTTATCTTCTCTTAAAAGACAGCAAAATTGTCACAGTATTTCTTGTGAAAAGTTTTCACCTTCTTTACAGCTTTAGATTTCTTGCTATGTTAAGTTATGAGCTATGAGTTATTAGCCTCTATTATGCTACACAGTTTGGGGGCACAGATAAAAAGCAACTATCCCTTTGGGAAGCAAGTACAAAAAGGACTGTAACTCGCTCACCACAGAAAGCACCAGAGGGTTGTTAATTTGAATTATCAGAAGAAGCTGTTTAAAACGAAAATCTGGTGGTAATT
>VXAZ01000239.1:1166-23666 GCA_013399875.1 Gymnorhina tibicen
AACCACAACCAAATTCGGGGAGGGCACCTGGGGGCATCTCGGGGGAATGGGGGGTGCCCGGGGAGGGGTCTCAGGGAGGTCTCTAAGGGGGTGTTGGGTCCCCGCGGCGGTCTCAGGGGGGTCTCTAAGGGTCTGTGGGGTACCCGTGGTGGTGCAGCCCCTCTTCTTCAGGACAGGTCGGGGCCATTCAACACGCGATAGAAAATATTTGCCTTTTATTTGCCCTCTTTGGGCAAGACCCTCGCGGGGAGGGAGGGCAGAGGCTGCGAGGTTCCTGCTGTGGGACCCCCGGGGTGTCCCCACGGCACAGGGAGCTGTGGCCCCACGGCCGACACCCCCGAGGGAGGGGCAGGGTTTGGGGGGCTCCATCCAGCCCCTCGGGGTCTCCTCGGGGTCCCGGGGAGGGGAGCCTGGGCCGGCCGGGGACCCCCCTCCACACGCAGTCCCGGCCCTTTGGAGCTTCCCTGTCTCTTTGCTTTTGTCCTGGAAATAATTCCCTGTCTCCGTCCCCAGCAGCCTGGATGGGGCTGAGCTCTGGTTTCTGTGGCCCCTCGGTGGCTGGGGTCGGTCCCTTCGTCGGGGCCTTGGTCCCCCATTGTGGGGGTCTTTTGGTGCTGGCGGAGAGGTGCTGCCCTGGGGCGCTGCCCAGACGGCTCAGGGATTGACCGTAAATCGGATTTGTCCCGCAGCCGGGGGGTGGCGAGGTGGGATCCGTCCCAGCCTGATCCCTTGGGGCGTGACGGGGAGCCTGGGGCTGGGGGGGCTGAGGGGAGCCCTGGGCTGGGGGGACCCCTGTTCTGGGCGTCTGCCGAGTTCCAGAGGTGCCCGTCCCAACGATCCCGACCTGACTTGGGCTTCGTTGCTGTGTGGAGCTTGTGCTGCCCTGATCCTGCAGCCGGGGCTTTATGGAATCATGGAATGTCCTGAGTGGGACGGGACCCCCAAAGGTCACCCAGTGCCACCCCTGGCCCTGCCCAGACCCCCAACAACCCCAGCCTGGGCATCCCTGGCAGCGGTGCCCAAAGGCTCCTGGAGCTCTGGCAGCCTCGGGGCCGTGCCCATTCCCTGGGGAGCCTGGGCAGTGCCCAGCACCCTCTGGGGGAAGAACCTTTCCCTGATCTCCAGCCTGAGCCTGCCCTGGCCCGGCTCCAGGCGGTGCTGCCTGCAGGGCCGGGCGCGGCGGGGCCAGGGCGGGCTGTGGGAGCTGCCATGTGCCGGGGGAGCCGCGGCTCCCGGCAGCACCGACAGCGGTGGCCCGGCTGCGTCAGCAGTGCCCGAGCGCAGGGAACGGTCTGGATGGATCCCGCGGGACAGATTCACGTGCCCTTCCTGCCGGATCCCTCTGGAGGCCCGCAGGGAACGGCCCTGCTCTGCCCCTGCTCCCTGCTGGCCGTGAGTCTCGAGGTTCCCGCGTCCCCACAGTGGGGTTTCCTTTGAATGCCTCTCTGTGCCGCCCACCCTGGGGCTGTGGGGTTACACGGGGTGTGAGGGGCTGAGCCGTGTGTCCGTGTGGGGCTGAGCCGTGTGTCCGTGAGGGGCTGAGCCGTGTGTCCGTGTGGGGTCACGCAGGGTGTGAGGGGCTGAGCCGTGTGTCCGTGTGGGGCTGAGCCGTGTGTCCGTGTGGGGTCACACAGGGTGTGAGGAGCTGAGCCGTGTGTCCATGTGGGGTCACAGGGTGTTGTTATGAATTAGATGTGAGGGGTTTACATAAGTCCCTGCCTTTAGCCCAGGCCTCTGGCAGCAGGCAGTAGCTTTATAGGGATGGCCAGCACCCCAAGACCCACTCTCGTTCGCAGGTTCTTTAATAATGGCTGATTCAGTCTATTATAGAATGAATTATTTCTTTAAAAGACACAAAACTAACAGACATGAAACAGACTATTACTACACGGGAAGAAAGACAAAAGAAGCTATTAATAGCTAAATATATAGTGCATGATAAGGTATCATTTTTAGTACGGCTAGTGAAGAAATAGTATGGATTAGGATTCAAGGTATCTTACCACCAAATTGTTGAAGGGGCACGCATTGAAATCCTTTCCCTCAATTTCCGGAAAAGTAACCGCAAAGTTGCATCCAAGCTTTGGGGAGAAATCTTCTCACATGTTCCCAGGGAGCATGTAAGAGACTTCTGCCTCTGATAATCTGTTTAGTGTAAAACAGGCCTTTTGGTCAGCTATGTTTTTTCTCTTTTCCCACATCTGTTAAGCTGGCAGATGCCAGGAGATTGTGCCAGGAGATGATACCCGCTGGGCCTTGCCCGCCTGGGTTCTCTCTCCTATCTGCACNAGGGTGTGAGGAGCTGAGCCGTGTGTCCATGTGGGGTCACAGGGTGTTGTTATGAATTAGATGTGAGGGGTTTACATAAGTCCCTGCCTTTAGCCCAGGCCTCTGGCAGCAGGCAGTAGCTTTATAGGGATGGCCAGCACCCCAAGACCCACTCTCGTTCGCAGGTTCTTTAATAATGGCTGATTCAGTCTATTATAGAATGAATTATTTCTTTAAAAGACACAAAACTAACAGACATGAAACAGACTATTACTACACGGGAAGAAAGACAAAAGAAGCTATTAATAGCTAAATATATAGTGCATGATAAGGTATCATTTTTAGTACGGCTAGTGAAGAAATAGTATGGATTAGGATTCAAGGTATCTTACCACCAAATTGTTGAAGGGGCACGCATTGAAATCCTTTCCCTCAATTTCCGGAAAAGTAACCGCAAAGTTGCATCCAAGCTTTGGGGAGAAATCTTCTCACATGTTCCCAGGGAGCATGTAAGAGACTTCTGCCTCTGATAATCTGTTTAGTGTAAAACAGGCCTTTTGGTCAGCTATGTTTTTTCTCTTTTCCCACATCTGTTAAGCTGGCAGATGCCAGGAGATTGTGCCAGGAGATGATACCCGCTGGGCCTTGCCCGCCTGGGTTCTCTCTCCTATCTGCACTGGCCACCCGTGTTTGAGGGAGGGGTGAAATGCCCCGCCACAGGTGTGAAGGGCTGAGCTCTGTGTGTGTGGGGTCACGCAGGGTGTGAGGGGCTGAGCCGTGTGTCCGTCCCTGCCCAGGGCTGTGTGGGGCTGGACAGAATCCCAGAATCACTGAATTTTGAGAAGCCCCCCAGGGTCATCGAGCCCAGCCTGTGATCGATCCTCACCTTGCCAACCAGCCCAGAGCAGGAGGACAGAGCAGCCAGGTCAAGCATTTGTTTGTTTATTTCCAGGTTTCCAAGATGCTGCAGGTCCCGCTGCCGCTGGATCGGGACGGGATCCTGTTCCGGCTGCGTTTCACCACGCTGGCCCTCGGGACTGTGTTCTGCCCCCTCTTTGGGTTCCTCTTCTGCGTGATCTGGTCTCTGCTCTTCCACTTCCGCGAGACGACTGCGACCCACTGTGGGGTGAGAGAGTGCCGTGGGAAAAACCCACATTCCTGCAGGGCTGGGGCAGCTGGGGGGGTGACAGAGCTCCAGTGGTCTCCTGGGCTCCTCTCCCTCCTTCTGGGCTCCTTTCTCCTCTTGGGCTGCTATCCACCTTTTGGATTCCTCTCTCATTTTCTGTGTCCTTCTGGGCTACTCTCTTGGGCTTTCCCACCAGAAGTGTTACAGAATCCAGGACAAGCTTCGTAATTTTGTTGTCCTTGTAACACCTCAGGACTGGCAGCAGCAGGTTTGGCTTTATCCTGGGACCGAGGGAAGTACAGACTGGCCAGGCTGGTGTCTGGACTGGGCACGTTGGGGGTTATTGCAGTGAGGAACAAAGGTGGAGAAGCTGAAGGGAAGTACGTTGTCCTTGGAGGGGCTGGTCCAGAGCTGCTGCCCCCAGGCCTGCTGGAGTTCAGAGGAGTCACAGGTGTCTGGGGAGAGAGGGCCTGGAGTTCCATAAGGGTGAGATCGGGCTCCTCCCCAGGGCTTTCGGGCTGCTGGATGAGCAGCTGGATAGGGGCTGGGAATGGAGGCCAGGAGTCATCTCACACCAGCAGGAGAACTTTAGCAGGGCCTGGAGGGACAGGACACAGGGAATGGCTTCCCACTGCCAGAGAGCAGGGCTGGATGGGATATTGGGAAGGAATTGTTCCCTGGGAGGGTGGGGAGGCCCTGGCACAGGGTGCCCAGAGAAGATCCCTGAAGTGTCCAAGGCCAGGCTGGACGGGGCTTGGAGCAGCCTGGGATAGTGGAAGGTATCCCCTGGGCTTTAAGGTCCTTCCAACCCAAACCCTTCTGGGATTCTATGGACAATCAAAAGTGTAAAGGCAAAAAACCTAAGCAGGTCCCTGGGCAGGGCCCCCAGCACCCCGGGACTGTCCCAGCAGGGCTGTGGGGTCCATGACCCCGTGGGATGGACCAGGGGTGCTGCCACGATACATTCCCTGGCTTTGGGAATAGGAATAAACTCATTTAGAATTTAAAAAGAGGACAGTTTTAGTGTCCGGAAGAGGATGAATATGAGGCTGTGGCATGTGCCTGTCCCCACGAGCCCGTGTCCCTGCAGGTGCCCAACTACCTGCCGTCCATCAGCGCGGCCATCGGGGGCGAGACCCCGCAGCGCTACGTGTGGCGCCTGTGCATCGGCCTGCACTCGGCCCCGCGCGTCCTCGTGGCCGTGGCCTACTGGAACCACTACCAGAGCTGCCACTGCCCCCACCCCCGCTACCTGCGCCTGTGCCACATCACCCTGCTGCTCAACCTGCTCGAGAACTTCGCCCTCCTCATCCTCACCTACGTGTCCTCCACCGAAAACTATGGTAGGTGTCACCCCTGCCCCGCCCGGGCCCTGCCCTGCTGAGCCCTTCCTCGGGCCACTGCTTTGGAATGAGGCAGTTTGGGGAGAAAAAACAGTTTAAAACCCCCAGAGATTCTATTTAAGTTAGTAGTTACAGAGGAAGGATATGTTCACAACATGCAAACAGCCGTGCTCTTCCCACAGTTCTGGGTTGCTGGCACTTGGTTGAAGCCGTGGGTTCAGTTTGGAGATGGAGCCTGGACCAGGCCTTGGCCCTTGGTTCCACCCGTGTGCTGAGGCCCCGCTCCAGAGGGTGAGGGCAGGGGAGTGAGGTGGGTGAGAGCTCATCCTGCTTCCCCTCCATCCCCACGGCTGGGCTGGGCTCAGAGCTGGCTCTGCCCTGGCTGCCTTTGGATACCCTCCCCTGGAGTTTCTGGGGAAAATTTCATAGAATCATGGAATGCCAGAATAATTTGTGTTGGGAAGGGACCTTAAAGCCCATCCAGTGCCACCCCTGCCATGGCAGGGACACCTCCCACTGTCCCAGGCTGCTCCAAGCCCCAGTGTCCAACCTGGCCTGGGACACTGCCAGGGATCCAGGGGCAGCCACAGCTGCTCTGGGCACCCTGTGCCAGGGCCTGCCCACCCTCCCAGGGAACAATTCCTTCCCAATATCCCATCCAGCCCTGCCCTCTGGCACTGGGAAGCCATTCCCCCTTGTCCTAACCCTTGGGGCCCTTGTCCCCAGTCCCTCTGCAGCTCTCCTGGAGCCCCTTTAGGCCCTGGAAGGGGCTCTGAGCTCTCCCTGGATCCTCCTCTTCAGGTGAGCACCCCCAGCTCTCCCAGCCTGGCTCCAGAGCAGAGGGGCTCCTACCCTCTAATAGTTCCTGGAAACAGAATGAAGAGTTTTTCAGGTTAAATCCATATGTCCAAAACCTTGTCAGGCTGGGAAATTCTCTTCTTCCTCATGGTCTCATCTCAGAAGAACTTAAGTGCCAGTGCTGATCTCCAGCTGCTGTTTCATCCTAAGATCTGGAGGAGGCACCAGGGATTAAGTGGAGAGCACTGAAATCCAGGAGCCAGCAAGGTGGTGCTGTTGAAGTGGAACAAACCCCGTGCTGGGCTGTATCAGCAGGGAAGTAATGTGTTGGCTTTCCCTGCACAGCTGGATGGTGATGATGGATATTGTGTCCAGCTGTGGGCTGGAGAGAAACTTTTAACAAAGAATGGAGTGCCAGACAAGGGGGAATGGCTTCCCGGTGCCAGAGGGCAGGGCTGGATGGGATATTGGGAAGGAATTGTTCTCTGGGAGAGTGGGGAGGCCCTGGCACAGGGTGCCCAGAGCAGCTGGGGCTGCCCCTGGATCCCTGGCAGTGTCCCAGGCCAGGCTGGACGCTGGGGCTTGGAGCAGCCTGGGACAGGGGAAGGTGTCCCTGCCTGTGGCGGGGGGTGGGATGAAAAGGTTTTTAAGGTCCCTCCCAACCCAAACCATTCTGGGATTCAGGGCTGTGGTGCTGTGAACAGAGTCCCAGGATCTCCCCCAGCCTTTGGGGTGAGGATGATCCGTGGTGGAGCCCAGTAACTGGGATGGCAGGACAGGAACCTCCTGCTGATGGAGGTCTGTGGTCTGGGACATGTCCCTGCCCAGCTCACCCTCCTTGTCTCCTGCCAGCATTCCCTGTCCCCATGGCGAGGTGTCCCAGTGCCCTGCTCCTGGCAGTGTCCCCTCATGGCAGGGTCTGCAGCCTGACCTGCCCCAGAGGCTTCTCCAGCTTGTCCGGGCTGGGCCTCTGCCCTCAGAAATCCGGGTGCTGCTTTGAGCTTTGGGTACTCGAGCGGCCTGGCCTGGTCCCGTGCGGAGCCCTGGGAGGGGGGCCCGAGGTGTGGCCGGGCAGAGCCACCTGGGAGCCAAGGCTGACCCACTTCCTGGGATCCTCATCCCTGACTAATCCCACAGCTGTGGGGAAAATTTCGGCCCTGAGCTGCCGTGCTCAGGTTAATCATCCCTGCGGGACACCCCGGCCTGACCTCTCCCACCTGCTGATACCTCGCGTGCTTCCCTTCCCCTGGGACGGAGAGGGGAAACAGGGATGGACATTTCTAACGTTCAGGTGGCTGGGAATTCAGCCTGAGGTTCAGTTTCTGGAGAAGGGGCTGGGAAATTCTTTTCAGAGCAGCACCTAAGAAAGTCTTTCACCTGAAGGTACAGGGGTTGTGTGGGGTTTGGGGCCTCGCGAGCAGCTCTGGCTTAGCTCCAGCTGCTTTCCCAGCCTGGTCCTGTACCTGGGCTAGTCCAGGTGTGTACGAGGCAACCTCAGTGCTGGAGATGAGGCTGCTGATGGTGCTAATGGGCAGGTAGGTAATACAGGGGGCCAGAAGATGGACTTTTCTGGATTTTGGACTGGCTAACTCTGCACCCCTCCTCCCTGTGCCTCGGTTTCCCCATCCCTAGAACAAGAGTGGTGATGCTGAGCTGCTCCCAAGAGTCCCTGAGTTTACAGCTAGCAATGGTCCCAGAGCACATAAACACCCTCCTGGCACTTTGGGATAAGTCTTCCAGGCACTTGTAGCCCCTTCCAGGGGGCCCTGAGGCACCACGAGCAGGTTATGGGGCCGTGCTGTGCCTGTTGCCTGCAAGGACCCCGCTGGAGTCCCAGCATCATCAGGGTGCTGGGGCTCCCAGCAGAGCATAAAGCCCTCCCAAATCCTGCCCCACGTTCCCCTGGTGCTCCTGGCTTGGCTTGAACAGGAAACGTGTTGTTTATTGATTCAGCAATCCACGAAAATGCCTTCATCGTGTTCATCACGTCGGCCCTGGGCCACATGCTGCTCACCTGCATCCTCTGGAGAATGACTAAGAAACACACAGTAAGTCCCGAGGTACAGACACTTTCCTTTCTTCTCTCTATGCTGGGAGCTGGGAGGGGGCTCTGGGGCTGTGCCGGGACTGGGACAGGGCTCTGGGGCCATGCTGGGAGTTGGCAGGGGGCTCTGGACTGGCGCTGAAGGGCTTTGGCTGCCCTTGCTTGTGAAATAACCCTGAGCAGGTGCTAAAGGGGCCAACAGCAGCAGGTGAAACAGAGGAACTCACCAAAACCTATTATTTACCAAAGCAAAGTGAGGAGGAAGCTTTTAATTTCCTATTTTCTGGTTTTGTCATAGAATCACAAAATGGTTTTGGTTGGAAGGGACCTCAAAGCCCATCCAGTGCCCCCCCTGCCATGGGCAGGGACACCTCCCACTGTCCCAGGCTGTTCCAAGCCCCAGTGTCCAGCCTGGCCTTGGGCACTGCCAGGGATCCAGGGGCAGCCACAGCTGCTCTGGGCACCCTGTGCTAGGGCCTGCCCCCACTCACAGAGAAGGATTCCCTCCCAGTATCTGATTAAGTTTTCACTGAGAGATGACATTGAAAACCACTATGGGCATCCCCGTGGTTTGAGATTGCTTATCCCTTCTCTGTGCCTGTTTCTAAGCTGAAGTTGGCTTCCCTGTGCTGGGAATTGCTGGTCCTGCAAGCTGGGAGCAGTGGGCAGCAAGAGCTGTTCTCCCTTTCCTCCAGAATGACTCTGTGGAGCAGGCTGGCTCTGGCTCTTTTTCTGGGAAGGGGTCAAGGGGTGCAGGGACTGGCTGAGGGGGCAGCAGGGCCGGTGGAGGATCCACCACTGCTCCTGACTCCATTGCCTGGATGCAGCTTCCATGCTGTGCTGGTTTGTGGTGTGAGTCCTGGATCACAGGCAGGACATCCAGGTTGGTCTTGGATTATGGGGCAGGGACATCCAGGTTTGTCCCGGACTGTGGGCACTGACAGCCCCGGGCAGGGCAGGACATCCAGGTTTGAGGCTGTGTGGTACCTGCTTCTGTGCCCATGTGGCTCCTGCACACTTGGCTTCACCTGTGGGTCTGGGCTGCCTGGATCTCTCTGTCCTTTCCCCTCGGGATACTTCTCCCCAGCCGATGCCAGTCCAGCCCTCGTGGTGCCAGTGTTAAATGGGGAGGGGTCCCGGGGCTGCGTTGCTCCAGGAAGGTGACAGTGTGCAAAGCAGAGCCCTTTGGAGGTGTGTGCCCGTGTCCCAGGGCTGGGAAGCTCCAAGGGCTGGACAAGCCTCTCCCAAGGGATGGTGTGCAGGGCTGCGGGGCGGGTGCTGCGCTTGGGGCCCGTGTCCCAGCAGGATGAGTGCTGGGGGGGGCCCAGCTCCGGCAGTCCCAGAGCAGCTCCTGCTCCGTCACCGTGTTGATCCTCCCCTTCCGCCAATTCACCGAGCCTGTCCCCTGCTGCCTCACTCCAGAGACCTGGAAAAGAAGCTTCCAGCAGTTGTTTGGCTGTAAGATTCCTTAGGAAAGGGCCTTCTGGAAATGCTGGGGTTCTCCTCGCTCGCTGGAAGTGATCTGTACTCTCTGGTGGTATGGGAATAGCAGGAGCTCACAGTCATTCCTTGGCAGCTTTCCCACGGCTTCCTTTATTTATGTCATGTTGTTTTGGCTTGTCTTTCTCCTGGGTGAGACCTCCAAGGCTCTGGATCTCCTCCCCTGCCACATCACTCCCTGGGGCTGGTTCATCTCCCCTGCAATGGGCAGGGGTGAGACATCCCAAATTCTGGGCTCAGCTTTGGGCCCCTCAGAGCAAGAGAGACTTTGTGGGGCTAGAGTGTGTCCAGGGAAGGGAGTGGAGCTGGGGAAGGGGCTGAGGGGGCTCAACCTGGAGAAAAGGAGGCTCAGGGGGCTCTGCACAAGTCCCTGACAGGAGGGGGCAGCCAAGAGGGGTCAGGTTCTGCTCCCAGGGAACAGGGACAGGATGAGAGGGAACTGCCTCAGGCTGGGCCAGGGGAGGCTCGGGTTGGATACTGGGACAATTCCTTCCTAGACAGGGCTGTCCAGCCCTGGCACAGCTGCCCAGGGCAGTGGTGGAGTCACGTCCCTGGAGGGATTTCACAGCCCTGTGGATATGGCACTTGGGGACATGGGTCAGTGGTGCCTTGGCACTGCTGGGGAGCAGTTGGACTCAGTGGTCTCAGAGGGATTTTCCAGCCTCATTGGTTCTGTGACTCCACCCGAGGACTGGAGGAATCTGCACATCCCTGGGGGGAAAGGCAGGGGACATGGTGACACCTTGGCTGAACATGCCACCACCTGGCACGGTGCCACCCCCCGCCTCCTCCTCCCAGCCTGGAACAACCCTGTTGCTGGAGGGGAGCTGCCCTCGGGGCTGCGTGGTCCCCCCAAAGCTGGGGGTTTCCCCAAGGAGAGAGGAGCCTTCCAGGGCTGGCCCTGACCTGAGGCCACCGGGGGTGCGGTGTCCCTGTGCCAGCTTCGTGCAGGGCCACAGGACGGAGCTGTCGCCCAGGGCATGAGGGTGACGGGTGAGGGAGGAGGAGGAGGAGGAGGAAGGCGCTACGGGGTGACACAGCTCCCAGACTGGCTGTGTCGGGGTGAAGAGTGCACACTGCTTGTCACACCACCAGGCGTCATCTTTGGCTAAGGGACATCTGGTCCCTCCGCAGCTGCCGCGTCCCCGTGTCCGGTGATGCGCGTCGGGCTCCTGCCGCGAATCATTCCCACGGATCCTCCGGGCCGAGCGGGGTCTCCTGGGGCTTGTCCCACTCCGTCTGGATTCCTCGGGCTCCAAGCCCTCTGCTCACGGCTGGTGGCCCCTGGCGGGCTTGGCGCAGCTCCTGTGACACCCGCGGCTTGCTTGGCTCGGCAGGGCGGGACAGCGGGACACGGAGGTGCCACTGCCACAGCCTGGCCCCATCCGAGGGCTTGGGCAGTGCCAGTGAGCTGCCCAGCCACGCTCGTGGGGCTGCTTTAGGCCAGGGTACGGCATCACGACACCTTGGGGACAGGTTCTGGCTCCATTTGTGTCCATTGTGGGGCCTTTGTTCACATTTCCTCCCCCAGCCCTGCAGCCGGCGGTGGCAGGAGGGGACAGGCGAGGAATGGCTCCGGTCCCGCCGTGTTCCGTCCTTCCCTCCTCCTCGGCAGAGGGTCCCCACGGGGGTTCAGGTTCTCCAGGGCCAGACGTGGGACCATCTCCAGGACAAACTCCTTGTGAGGAGCTGGAAAGCTGGATCCATCTGGAGGAGGGAACAGTGGGGCTGTGCCTTCCCAGCCCCACGGCTTCCACTGCTTTTAGCGCTGCTGGAGGGGATGAAGCTCCCCGGGTCTGGCAGCATAGGAGGGACAGGAACTGGTCTTGCAAAAGCTCCTCGTCCGGCGGGGCTCCTGTTGCAACTGCTGTTCTGCGAGGGCAGGAAGGTGCGGAGGAACTGGTTTGCAATGGGGAAGTACACGCGGTTTCCAGTTACGAGGTAGCACATGGTGAGAGAAAGGAAAACAAAGCTCTGCAGGAGGGGAGAAAAGAGAAAGCAGGAGAGAGAAAAGGAGGGGAAGGGGCAAAGCGGAGGAGATTGTGTGGAAAAAGGAAATGGAGCCTGGAAGCCTCCAGCTGTGGCTGATTACTGTACCCTGTGCTTGGTGCTTGGCTGTGGCATGGCAGTGCCCACCTGGGCTGGCAGTTCTGCTATTCCTGGCTGGCTGCTCGCCCTTAAAACCCTCCTTCCCCCCAGCCCTGAGGTGCAGAGCCAGGCAGTGGGGCAGAGCAGTTTCACTTCTTGTTTGCAAACACATTTTTTCTCCCCAGCTGACACCAGTGTGTGCATGTGGTGGCCACCGGGCTGGCTGGCTCAGGCCCATCAGAGGAGGCCACAGAGAAGCCCCCAGGGCTGGAGCTCTGGAGCCAGACTGGGAGAACTGGGGGTGCTCACCTGGAGAAGAGAAGGCTCCAGGGAGAGCTCAGAGCCCCTTCCAGGGCCTAAAGGGGCTCCAGGAGAGCTGCAGAGGGACTGGGGACAAGGAATGGAGGGACAGGACCCAGGGAATGGCTTCCCAGTGCCAGAGGGCAGGGCTGGATGGGATATTGGGAAGGAATTGTTCCCTGAGAGGGGGGGAAGGCCCTGGCACAGGGTGCCCAGAGCAGCTGTGGCTGCCCCTGGATCCCTGGCAGTGCCCAAGGCCAGGCTGGACACTGGGGCTTGGAGCAGCCTGGGGCAGTGGGAGGTGTCCCTGCCATGGCAGGGGTGGCACTGGATGGGCTTTAAGGTCCCTTCCAGTCCCATCCATGCTGTGGCCAGTGGAACTGGGTCCTGCTCTGCCACCAGCCCAGGCTGCAGCCAGTGCAGAGGCACAGGAGGCACTGGGGCACAGCCCCCTCTGGGTGGCTGAGCTGTGTCCCCGCCGTGGCAGAGCCGTGTGAGCAGCAGGGACCACAAGCACCTTGGTGACCACGTGTGGTTTCACCCCAGCCCCTCGCAGCGCCCCTGGGAGCGCTGGCGCTGCCTCAGACAAGCCCTCTATAAATAGCTGAGCTCTCTTGTGGGGCCCTTTGGCTCCGGGCTCTCTGCACAAACCCGGAAACCCTCGAGGGGAGCTGGGGCTGGTGTGTGACACAGAGCCCTGCAGGTGCTACTTGTCCCTCAGAAAGGGGTGGTGGCTCCAGGGCAGAACCGGTGCTTGGGAGGTCCTTGCAGAGTGACCTGTTGCCTTTTGAGTTAAGATCACTGCCGTTCCTGTCCCCATCGGGAACTGGGGTGTGGGCAGAGTCCTTCTTCCTCTCTGGAGGCAGTGGAAGAAGCAGGAGGGTCGTGTGCCTCCTTGCTGGTGGCTCACAGCAGCCACCCCTCAGCCCTCGGAGCTGCATTTGCAGGGCTTGGGGCTCCCCCAGGGTGGGGGAAGGAGACCCCCAGTGCCTTCCGTGGGCTGGGAGCAGCATCCCTGAGCGTGCCCCCCGGGCTGGCTGCTGCAGCCGCCCTCTCCTCCCCCCCACTGTCCGTCCCCTGCTCCTGACTCACCTTCGTGTGCCGGGGAATGTGCCTCAGCTCCCAGCCCGCCAGCTGGGCACTAAATATCAGCTGGGCACTAAATATAATCCCCCTGTGGTTTTCTGGGCCAGACACACATGCAGCCACGGAGGGCTGGGTGGCAGTGTGATACTGGGGGGGCTCGCAGGGGCCGCGGGTGCCCCGGTCTGTCCTGCCAGGAGGAAATTGCACAGGCAGGGTTGGCAGCCACAGCCAGGCCACAGGGGAGCCTGACACCAGCTCAGCTTGGAGTACCCTGTCCTTGGGATTTTCTTATCCTCCTTTTTCCTGACAGGCAGCTGGAGCGTGGTGGCCTCCTGCCAGGCTGCTTGGAGCTGCCAGCTCCCCTCTAGGGACGGACCTGCGGGCCTCCTGGTCCTGTCCAGGCTGAGCAATCCCAATTCTCCCAGTCTTTCTTCATTGGTGCTCCATCTTTCCAATCTTGATGCTGTCCTCTGGCCACCATCTGGCTCCCTGGGATGTCCCCAGGAGGGGGATCCCCACAAAGCTGGAGCCAGGGGAAGCAGGGACAGTGCCGGGCACTGGCTGAGCCGTGAGCAGGGCAGTGGGTCCAGCCCATGCCAGTGAGGGGATGGGCAGCTCCTCTCAGTCCAGCAGTCCTGGAGTTCCCACCATGCTGCCCAAAATGTGGGCTGGCCCTTCCCTCCTCCTCCTGCAGTAGGGCAGGGGTAGCACTCCAGCTCCCACATCTCGTGGCAGTCCCCGTGCACCCCAGTCCCCTGCTGTGCCTGGGCATGCTGCCCGTGCTCCTGCAGGGACCTGCCCCGAGGTGCCACCTTCCAAGCCAGCGCTGCTCAGCATCGTGGCACGTCACCATGTGCCACCTCCTGGACCCGCTGCAGACCCTGCCCTGCGATCCCCTGGCGCTGGGCTGAGCCAGCCGTGCCCTGGCTTTAGGGATTAACGCCTAATTGTCCATGTGATAATCCTCGGCCCAGACGGGGCGAGGGGGAGCTCAGAGGGCACCCAGAGGTGCAGGGTCACTGTGGTGAGCCCGGGGTGGCCGCTCCTACAGGGACAACTCGGGGTCCCGCAGCAGGACCGGGGGTTGGTGCCGGATGAGCTTTACGGTCTGCTCCGCCCCGAACTATTCTCTGCCTCGGTGATGCCGGCGGGTCCCTGGAGCCCCCGGGAGGGCTGTGGGGTGCGGCGGGGCCGTGCCGGGCTCGGCGCGGCCGTTGGCGCTGCCGTGGGAGCGCGGTGACAGCGCGGTGACAGCGCGGTGACAGCGAGGTGTTTGCGAGCCGCTTTTCCGGTGTGAAACTCGGCACCGCGCCCCGGCCCCGCTCGGGGCTCTGTCGCTGGCGGCGGCACCGCTGCTCGGCATGCCCCGCGCTCGGCTGAGCTCCTGCTGGCCACAGGGACCCTCGTCAGTCCCGGCGGGAAGGCCCAGCCCGGCCCGTGGGCTGGAGGTGGCGTCACCCGCGTGTCCCCACACGCTGAGGCGCCCCTGAATCCGTCCTTCCTCTCTGGGTTTTCCTCCCTGGCCGGGCCCCTGGCACGCGTTCCGGGGGTAATGGAAAGTGTGATGGGGCAATTTAAATTTTCCTTATTATCAGCACTCCCTCAGAATGGAATTTTTGTCTCACGTGAAGCGTCAGACGAGGGGGAAATTCCCCTCCCACCTGTAACAGCCTGGGCTGTCTGTGGCATCCCCAACCCCCTTGTGTGGGGCTGAACCCCCTCTTGCAGCCCCCCTGCTCCGGGGCCCCCCTGCACCCTCCTTGGGCTCCAGGCATGGTTTGGGGTTCCTCTGCCCCCGGGGCTGTAGGATCCTATTCCATGACCCTCAGTGTGATGGGAGAAACAGAGGAAGGGAACTGGAGCCGGTACCTGCCGTGGCTCCCGGGGCTCACTGCACCCACAGCCCCCAGCTTTGGGGTGCTGGGCACTGGGTTGGGGGAGTGCACTGTGGGGGACAGGCCTGGCCCCTGGGTTGGGAGGCTGAGCTCTGGGGCACGGAAGCAGTGAGCTGAGGGTGTGGGGCTGCTGGCACCATCCCTGTGCTCCGTTCCTGCCTCGTCGGAGGTGGTGCTGGGGGGTAGGATGGGGCCCCTCCGTGCCAGGGCGCATTGGGCGAGATCTCCAGCGTGGCACCCGCCCCGGCTGCTGCCCCTTCATGTGGTTTCCTCCTCGCTGGTGCTGTTGTGGGTAGGGGTGCAGCACCCGCTGAATTCCCCGTGCCCCGGGGCCACCTGCAGCCACCTGGGCCGTGGGCTCTGCCTCTGGTAGAGCCGTTGGCCCATCCTCGGGGAGTCCCCTGTGCACCCCAGCGCCGGGGGGCTCCTGCCCCCGGGCCCCCACATTTGCTGGGAGCCCGTGGCTCCCTCACTCCCTGTATCTCCATGTAGGTGTGAGCCCCGTGTGCCCCTGGGCACAGCCCTGCCAAAGCCACCGCTGGGCCTGGCCTGGGGCGCTCTGCACAAGGAGCCAGGGTGCAGAGACCCCCGGGGCTGTGCGGGGCAAGGGCAGAGCTTCCCTGGGATGGGATGGGATGGGATGGGATGGGATAGAGATGGGGATGGGGATGGGGATGGGGATGGCTACTCCAGCATCACCCAGCCCTTGGCCTCTTCCAGGAGCGCAAGTCATACAAGTGGAAGCAGCTGCTCTTCTTCTTCACCTTCATCACGTTCGCGTTTGCCGTGTGCGTTTACTTCCACCACAACTGGTACTGCGGCCCTGGAGGTGAGGGGGCTGCCTGGGGGGGGTGTGCGGGGAAGGGGCTGGGTGGTCACAGAATCACTGAATCACAGCATAATTAAGGTTGGAAGAGACCCCCAGGATCAGCAAGTCCCACCTGAGCCCGATGCCCACCTTGTCCCCAGCCCAGAGCACTGAGTGCCACATCCAGGCATTCCTTGGACACCTCTGGGAAGGGGACTCCAAACTTCTCTGGGCAGCCCCTTCCAAGGCCTAACCACGCCTTCTGTGAAAAAATTCCTTCTGATGTCCAGAAATTCTTCCTGATGTCCAGTGTCCTAATGTGATGCCCTGCCTTCCAAATCCCAGCCCAGGGCAGCTCCAGGTGCCTGGCCACACTTCTTCTCTGGTGGGGGTCAAGCCCTCTGGCCCATGCCCTGCTGCCCTAAGTAGTTGGCCCAGAGACCCCCAGCTCCCAGGGCAGGTGCTGCTGTGGGTCCCCCTCACCTGCTGTGTTTCCTGCCCCAGTGTACACCGTCTTCGCCTTCCTGGAGTACCTGGTTGTCCTCTCCAACATGGCCTTCCACATGACTGCCTTCTGGGACTTCGGCAACAAGGAGCTGGTGGTGAGCTCGCTGCTGGAGGACAAGCACTTCTAGCCAGCCCCGGTGCTGGGGGCTCCTCTTCCCTGGGGGAGGCAGAGAGCCCCTTCCCTGTCCTGCCGGGGCCGGGGTGTTTGCTGTGGAGCTGCTGCGAGGATCATCAGAGATCCCAGGAGTGTCTGTCCTCTTGTCCAGGGGAGCTGCGGGCTCTTCCCAGGGACCCCCTGCCCTGCTCCCTGCCAGCTCCAGGAGGGCAGGACCGAGGAGGAGGGACGGGGACCTGCTGCCTGTTTCTTTGGAGGATGCTCCAGGCAGGGCAGGATGCTGCTCTGGGTATCGGGGCATGGGTCCAGCCCCTGACCTGTCCTTTCTCGGCCTGGGGGGTCTCATGGTTCCTCCCCCAGGCTGGGGGCCCTGGGGCAAGTCCTAAAAAGGGGCTGGTGGCCTTTTGGGCTGGCTTCAGGCACTGGTCTCCTGTTGGCCTGGGGCAGGGTCCTGGCCCGTCCGTGCCTGAGTTCCCAGGAGGGGAGCAGGAAGGTGCTGGGCTGTGCAGGGACTGCCTGGAGCAGGGTGGGAGCACACGGGGCAGAGCAGGTGCTGGGAGCACCCACATCTCCCTCCTGCCTTTCCCAGAAGCCCCCCCAGCAGCTCCCAGGGGTGCTGTGCCTGTTCCAGCCCCGTTTGGGGAGGAAGGGTGAGTGTGCTGGTGCTGGAGGTCTTTGCTCCAATGTCCCCATGGATTCCCTTGTGCCGTGGGGTCCAGCAGTGCCCCCAGCGTGCAGCTCTGGCTGCCAGGGCATGGAGGACATGGCTGGGTGACAGCTGGGGGCTGACAGTGTCCCCAAGCTCTTCCTGCAGTGCTGCTGGAAGGGGCACCTGGAGCGGTCTTGATTTTGGGGAGCTCTGCACTTGCCAGAGCTCATCCCACCCGACGCTTGGCCGGGAAGGACCAGCGTGGGTCCCTCCCTGCCCTTTGCCTGAGCACAGCCACCACTGAGAGTCCCCTGGGATGTGCCAGTGCTGATCCCTGTGTTCCCAGGGCTGGGCAGAGCCTCCTCCAGCAGGAGCTGCGGGGCCCTGGCAGAGCTGGGGCCGGGCTGGCTTCGAGCGGGTCCCGCCGCACGTGTCCATCATCAGTGTCCCCATCCATGGGCTCCATCCGTGTCCCTGCATGCGTGTGACGCGCTGCCCCGCAGCGCCTTGGCTTTGAGGTGGAAATAAAGCACTGAGTATTTTTGTGAGCTCTCGGCAAACTCCGTAGCATTCCCGCCTGGCACAGCCCAGCACGGCCCTGGCCCGGTCCTGGCACAGCCCCGGCACAGCCAGTGGGGCCAGCCCAGCACCCTGGGCAGGGTGGGGGCTGGAATGGGGTGCAGGACATGGACCCCGGGCACTGGGGCTGGAGTGTGGGATGTGGATCCTGGGTGTTGGAGCTGGGGTGCGGGACATGGACACTGGGTTCTGGGGTGTGAGCTGGAGATCCCAGGAGATGGGATCCTGGCACTGGGGCTTGGGGTGCGGGATGCAGATCCTGGGTGTTTGGGCTGGCGTGCAGGATGTGGACCCTGGGTGCTGGGGTGTGGGATGGACATCCCTGGGGCACAGGATGTGGATTGCTCAGTGTGGAATGTGGATCCTGAGGTGTAGGACACGGATCCCAGGGGCTGGAATGTGGGATGCAGATCCTGGGTGTTGAAGGTAGGGTGCAGAACATGCCCTGGGGTGTGGGGTGTGGATCCCTGGAGCTGGGGCTCAGGATGCAGATCTCTGCAGGATGTGGATCTCTGGGGTGTGGAATGCGAATCCTGGGTGCTGGGGTGCAGGATGTGGATCTCTGGGGTGTGGAATGCGAATCCTGGGTGCTGGGGTGCAGGATGTGGATCTCTGGGGTGTGGAATGCGAATCCTGGGTGCTGGGGTGCAGGATGTGGATCTCTGGGGTGCGGGTTCTGGATCCTGGCTGTTGGGGCTGGGATGTGGGACACGGCCCCTGGGTGCCGGATGAAGCCCTGGAAGGTTCAGCGAGGCTGGGAACCAGCCAGGAGCCGGGCTGGAGGCGTGGGACTGAGCCCACCCCGCAGCTGGCGGCCCCACTCCCCATCCAGCCCCGGGGGCCGCTGCCTTGGCTGCGGATCCTGTGGATCTTATGGATGCTGCGGGGCCAAGGGCCAGCACAGCCCCGGGGACGGAGCCTGGAGCCAGGAGGGCTGGGGCTGGCACTGCTGGGGCTAGGCAGGGGCAGGGGCAGGGGCAGGGGAGCTGCTGGGGGGCTCGGTTCCCCCTGTCCCCACCAGCAAGGTGGGGCCCTGCCCTTGCTGCAGCCGCCCCGGGAGCAGCTCGGAGGGGAAGAGCCATGAGCTCATCCTGCTGCGCGGGGCCAGGGCAGGGCCATGTCCCGCTCGCGGCAGCACAGGGTCCCCTCCTCATCCCAGCATCCACTTCTCCACCGAGCCCCACCGGGGTGGCACCTCGCCAGCCCCACAGGGCAACCAGGACACGGCCATGGGGATCTGCCACGGAGGTACCAGGACATGGCCATGGAGATCCCCACAGTGGGAGCAGGACGTGGCCATCCTCCCACAGACGGACCAGGACAGGGCTGTTGGATGCCCATGGTGGGAGCAGGATGGTGCAGCCGGGCCCCACGAGCCCGTGGCTGTGCAGCCCTCTCGGGCCGTGTCCCCTCACCGTGGGCTCACAGGGTGGGGTCTGGAGGGGCCACGCTTTGCAGTGGCCGTGGGAGGGGCCGTGGCCGGAGCCCCCCGGCCCCGCCGCCCACGCCTGCCTGCAGCTCTGGCTGGGAAGCGGGAGCGGGGAACAAAGGCGGCTTGTGGCGGGCGCCGGGTCTCTGCCCTTCCTGCAGGAAGGCCTCGGGGCCGGACAAGGGGCCCGTGTCCGGATCCGGCCGCCCGCCAGCACGTGCCGGGGGGTGGCGAGGGGGTGGCGAGAGCGGCTGCGAATGCCACCGGTCCCTTGCTGCTGCCATCACCAGCCACAGGACACGGGGACCCCCAGGACAGCCCCAAGCAGGGGGACACAGGGCTCTGCCCTCGACCTGCCACTCCAGAGGCAGTACTGAGGCTGGGGTGGCCAGGGGCTCCCCAGGTGGGGACCCCAGTCGTGTGCCAATTCCTGCAATGTCCCCATTCCTGTCCTTTGCAATGTCCCAAGACCCTGGGCGGGAGCTCAGCTGGGCGCAGGGATGGTGGGGTCAGGACTGGCCATGGCAGGGACACCCCAAGCTTCCCCTGACTGCAGTTCCCCCCAGAACAGAGCCCTGGCAGGCACCATGAGCACTCTCAGCTTGGCCCTGGCCTGGTGTGGGGTCCCAGCCCAGCTCGGGCCGGTGACACCCATGTCCCTCCAGGGAGTGTCCCCACATCCAGTAAAGGCGGGCGCACACGGGACAGCACAGGACACGGAGGGCCTGGGCAGGTTTTTATTTAAGGAGAAGCAACTCTGGGGGCAGCTGGTTACAGGCGAGTCCCACTGCCCTGTGGAGCTCCAGCACCAGCCAGGGCAGGAACTCTCTACTCTGGCCACACCGGCTCTGCTCTCAGGAGGGCTGGAGGTCCCTGCCCTGGGGCTCACCCCAAACACCCCCCAGGAGCCCCCGGCGCCGCCACTGGGATCCTGGGTCAGGACGAGGCAGTGCCAGCGAGATGCTCTGGGCTGGGCGAGCACCAGGGCTGGCACAGAGGGGCTGCGGATCCCTGTGCCCCAGCTGGTGTAGAGGGTGGAGGTGGCAGGTCCCCACAGAGGACTTGGGGGCGGGTGGCAGGTCCCTGTGGGGTGCTCAGGGCTGGAGTGGGGTTTGCCCACCCCGGGCATCCCCTTCTCAGGAAGCGTTGCTGTGCCGGGACCGGAGAGGCGTCACCAAAAGCGACTGCTGACAGCCGGGACGGGGGGGCCCCGGTGCCCCCGGGGTGGGCGGCCAGTTAGTGCAAACAAGGTCTGTATTATTAAAGCTGGAGCTGGCGGCCCCGGGCCCACCGAGGCTCGGGGGGCACTGGGGTGGGTGGGGCGCAGGAGGTGTTTGGGGGCGGCAGGGCCGGGGCAGGGGCAGGACCGTCTCTCGCCAGCCCAGTCACAAGAGCACACAGGGCTTCTTGGGCTTGGCTGGGACAGGATTGAGCACGGCCCTCACGGCCTCGGTGAACACATCCTTGATGCCCTCCTGGTTGAGCGCCGAGCACTCCAGGTACTTGACGGCGCGGATCTGCTTGGAGAGGCTGATGCCCTGCTGGGTGGTGATGGGCGCCTGGTTCTGCTCCTTGAGCCGCTTCATGGTCTCGGGGTTGTTCCTCAGATCCTTCTTGGTGCCGACGAGGAGGATGGGCACGCTGGGGCAGTGGTGGCACACCTCAGGGTACCACTTGTGCTTGACATTCTCGTAGGAGGGTGGGCTGGCGATGGAGAAGCAGATGATGAACACGTTGGTCTGGGGGTAGGAAAGCGTCCGCAGGCGGTCGTACTCCTCCTGGCCGGCCGTGTCCCACAGGTTTAAGTTAATAGTCCTGCCGTCCACCGTGTTCTGGGCGCTGTAGTTGTCAAACACGGTGGGGATGTACTCCTTGGGGAAGGCGTTGGTGGTGTAGCAGATGAGCAGGCAGGTCTTGCCCACCGCCCCGTCACCCACCACCACGCACTTGATGCTCTGCATCCCGGCGGCCCTGGCGTCCCCTTCAGCAGCCTGTGGGAAGAGGAGAGGCTCAGGGGGGATACTCCAGGGCTGGTGGTCCCCCTGCTCCGACAAGGCTGGAGGCTGCACAGGGGTCACACCCCCTTGGTTCACCAACTGACCGCCCCATGAGCTTCCCAGGCAAGCACATCCTCCCAGCAGAGACCCCCCAACGGGGATCTGCCTGCCATGACCCAGGGACAACGCGTGTGCCACCGCGGCCAGTGTGCACGGGGACCGCATCGTCCCCAGGATGCTGCGTCCATGGCAGCCAGGCTGTGGCAGCGTGCCGTGCCATGCCATGCCGTGCCGTGCCGTGCCGTGCCGTGCCGTGCCGTGCCGTGCCGTGCCGTGCCGTGCTGTGCCTCCAGCCCGGACTGGGACGGAGGGCAGCAGGGTAGGGAGCAGGGCCGTATCTGCGCTGTGGCAGCCTGTGGGCCGTCACCATTTGTCCCAGCCCCGATGCTGCCCACACCAAGTAGGGCCAGTGCTGGTCCCGGCGGGCAGAGGCCGGGCTGGTGCTGTGGCTGGAGTGTGGCCGCTGGGCTGGCCCCTGGAGCCAACGTCCGCTCCGGCAGCTGTGTTTATCCCCAGTCCTGGCGCGCGTTTTCCTTCCTCAGGTTCCCTCTGCAATTCCCATTAAGGGCTGCATCCTGCTCCCCTTCCTGCTGCTGGCCGGAGCCCGGCGCTGCCAGGCCCTGCCCGGCCGAGACGGGGGCACCCCACGGTGCTGGGGCGGAGGGTGCCCACCCTGGGGCCGGCAGCCCCTTTCCCACCGGGATCCGGCCACGGGCAGCTGGCGCGCACCCATGGATCACACCGGGAGGATGGGAGCCCCGCTCCCGTGCCAGTGACAGGCAGAGAGCAGAGGTGCCGGGCAGTGTCCTGGCGTCCTGGGCTGGGGGTCCCCGCTCCCCGGAGCCCCCTGGCTCGGCAGGGCTGGGGAAGGGGGAAGGGACCGAGCCCCCGCCCCGAGCCCCTGCCGGTCCCTGCCCCCTCGGATGGGGAAGTCGCTCTTCCTCTTCCCGCCCGACGCGCGGCTTCCTGCGGCCGAGGCTGGGCCGTGACCCCCGCCCTGCCTGCCTGTGCCGCGACCCCCAGGCAGGCACAGGGGCTGCCGGGAGCACCCGCACCGCTGTGCCTCAGTTTCCCCGCTGCAAACCTGCTTCCCCGGGCAGGGGATCCCCGGCTCCTCGGCGTGCGAACGGGGAGCAGCGGGGCCAGCACAGGCCCCATCCCCACCCCCGCAGGAAGCCGCTTGCAGGGTCCCAGGGGGCCACAAACACAGTCCCGGCCTTTGGCCTCCAGTTTGGGAACAAGCACAGCCCAGGTTTCCTCACACCGCTTTGCACCAGTTGCTCAGCCCAGGGCAGCACAGGCAGTGGGACCCGGGGGCTGCGGGGCTCAGAGGGGCACGAGGCCCGGGCAGTGGGAGAAGGGACACAGGGGTGGGAGCAGGAGCAGGGAAGCAGGGAAGCAGGAGAGTGATGGGGATGGGACCAGAATCAAGACAGTGGGATCAGGATCAAGGAGAGCAGGACAGTGGGAGAAGGAACTGGATCAGAAGGAGCTGGAGCAGGACAGTGGGGGAAGGAAGTGGATCAGGGCGACGGGAGCAGGAGCAGAGGGAGAAGGAGCAGGGCAGTGGGAGCAGGACAGCGGGAGGAACAGGATCAGGGTCATGGGACCGGGATCGGGGGAACCAGGATCAGGACTGTGGGAGACCAAGGTCCCTCTGTGGCTGCACAGGGCCACCCTCAGGGAGGTGCATGTTCCACAGGGGCTGTAACTGCCACCCACGTCCCCTGTGCCCCTTCTGTCCTGCAGCCACCCCATCTCTTTGCCCAGGGCTCCCAGGGCTCCCAGGGCTGGGGGGTACCCCAGGGCAGCCCCTGGAGCGGGACATGCCTGCCCCTGTCACCCCAAGGCCCCATTTGGCCCATCTGACTCAGTCTGGACTGAAGCGGCCCTGAGCACCAGCCTGGC
>VXAZ01000239.1:29815-53957 GCA_013399875.1 Gymnorhina tibicen
CCGGGAGAGACCACTGCGGCGGGGGGGGAGGCTGTCCTGGGAGAGACCACTGCGGGGCAGGGGGAGGGGAGGGCAGAGGGTTCCGGTAGCCGGTGCGCGGCCGCAGCTCGCGGCGGTACCGGGACAGCCGGGATAGCCGGGATAACCGGGACACCCCGCGGGCCCGCAGCCGGTGCCGATGCCGAGGAGCAGCTGACGGCGGCGGGGACGCGGAAATGGAGCCGCGGCCGGGCCGAGCCGTGCGGGCGCTGTGCGGCCTCTTCCTCCTCCTTCTCCTCCTCCTCCTCCTGCAGCATCCCGGCCGCGCCGAGCGGGCCCCCGGCTCCCACCTGGACGACTCGGCCATCGCAGGTGAGCCCCCGCCCGGCACCCCCGGTGTTCCCCTGCCCGTCCCGCTGGGCTCGGGCGCTGCCCGGGGAGGGCCCTGCCAGCCCCCCCCCGCACCCTGTTTTGGGGCCATTCCTCCGGGTTTTGGGCAAGAGCTGCAGTGATCCCCGGCCCGGCCCCGGTTCGGGGCCTCGCAAGGACCGAGATACCCGTGTTTGTTATTGCAGCGAGCTCCGGCTGTTTGGGTCCAAAGTTTTAAATTTCTGCTCATTTAGAATATTACGCTCTTCTTCGTTTAATCGCATAGACTGGGACCAGTTCGCGGGATTTAAGATTATTCGTGTTCTTTTACTGGCTTACCCTTTGGTAATGAGAGTTTGGCTGGGACTTCGGGACCGTGCCGAAAATTCCGGTGTTTAGTTGTTTTTTAAGGACATTCCCGGCTGCGGGACCCCCAGACTTGTTTCCCCTCCGCTCCAGGGACGAGCGAGTCCCACCTGGGGAGCACAGGCAGCACAGCCCTAAGGCCCGGCCGCTCTGCTTCCCCCTACTTCCATCCCCTCCACCCCAAATCCCAACCCCCAGCAAAAAGGCAGGAGAAGCCGAGCCCCCCGGGACCCTGTGGATTGCCCCCCGGAGCCCGGCTGTGGAGCTGGCAGCCGGTGGCAGCTCCGTGGGCTCCGTGTCCTTGCGGCGGTGCCCGAGGTCAGCGCTGGACCCGGCCCGTAAATCCCGCTGGGAAGTTCAGGAGCGGGCCCGGACCCCCGGCCCGCAGCGGGGCCGTGTCCGGGTCCCGGCCCTGGAGGGGGGCCCGGAGCCGGGAGCAGCTCCCGGGAAGGGGAATGCTGAGCGCCGCTTGCTGCTCCGCCCCTGGCAGCCCCGGGCCCCCGCAGCCTCCCCGGGCCCCCGCAGCCTCCCCGGGCCCCCGCAGCCTCCCCGGGTCCCGCCCGCACCGCGCGGGGCTTGGGGTCGGGAAAAACGCTTCCCTGCGGGGCTGTGGGAGCGGGGCCGGGCTGCAGCTCGGGGGGTTTTGGGCGCAGGGGAAGGTGCTGGGATGGCGCTCGGGTGTTGGGTGGTCGGATGGAAGGCGCCGCAGCGCCTGGGAAGAGATCGGCTTTGTGCACGGGGCTTGTTCGTGGGAACAGCGCGAGGAGCAGGCCCTGGAGCTGTGGGATCAGCAGAACCACCGGGAGCTCGGTGTGTGAGCCCGGGGCAGGGAGGCGGTTCCGTCCTGGCCGGGGATGGCTTCTGTGGCCCGCTGTTTTCTGTCTCCGGGAGAAGGGGCTCCCCATCCCCTTCCCTTGCGCTCCCAAACCCTCGGGCCGGTTCGCATCCAGTCTGCTCCACTAAGGAAACTGGATCTCTGCAGTCCTCGTGAAGCAAGGTTTGTGCCTCCAAGGAATTTCCAGCGGAGTTATTTTTGGAGGCCCTGCAGAAGTGTGGCAGCCTGGGTGATTCAGCTGCTGGCTTTGCTCTTGGCGGCGAGCGGAGGCAGCCCGGGACCGGGCCGGGAGCAGCCCCAGCTCCTGGGCTCCGATAAATTCCCCCCCGGAGCGGCTGTTCCTGCAGGACAAGTGCTTTGGGTCACTCTGGGCCATGTTTGGGTTACTGCTGGCTTCCCAAACCTGCCAGGGATTAATAACTGGCTGCAGGTTGGAGCCCCAAACGTGCAGGAATGTGGTCAGGGAGGGATTTGTGTCCCCTGCTCCGTGCCCCTTCCCGGGGCAGCCGGACAGGGCGGGAGGGCTCCTTGCCACAGCTCGGTGTGTCCTCTGAGGTCTCTTGGCCATTGGGTTTTCAGCATTTTGAGCTGTTGCTCCCAGTTCGCAGCAGGGAATGTCCTCAGCCGGCACAGGAGACTTTTCCTGGTGTTTTCCCTGGAAGCAGAAGGTGCCGGCTGTGTTGGCTGCTCGGTGCGAGGCAGAGGTGAGTGTTGGACGCCGTTTTGAAAGCGAAAGTGCTCGTTTTTGACAGGTTTTCCAACGTGCAAAGGTGCCTTTTTTTTTAATTATTCTTTAATTAGGATGGCAGGGTTTTAATGGTAAAATGTCAGCAGCGGGGAAGTTTCTCAGGCGATGCAGGGAAGTGTTTGCAGAGAGCAGAAGCCTGAGCTGCAGCACTTCTCGGGCTGCTGCGATTCCTCTGCACACTCAGGGGATGCATCAGCAGGTTTTACAGAGGATTAGTGAATGATCCCGATTCCTGGGATATTTTTTTAAAGCAAGAGTTTGAAACGGGTGGGTTTATCCGTGCAGGAAAATCAGAGTTGGTGACTGAACCCCGGGGAAAACCAGATTTTCTCCTGGCTTTGACTCACTCAGAGGCGAATTGAGGCCTTAATCTTTGATCTCTAATCTTTTCCTGCCGGGACCAGATTGAAGTTCGGTTCCACTCGGCAGCCCGGGAGCCATTTCAGGAGGTGTGGGGGGTTTGGAGCCCGGGCGGGGCAGGAGGGGCCTCTGGCTGTGCCCTGAGCCCGGGTTTGGGACCCTGCCGGCGCTGCTGGCACAGGATGTGTGACCGGCCCCTCGTTATTGTTTGCACCCGCCCTGGTTATTTTTAGCCCGAATTTGTCAGGCTGCAGCCTGGCCCCGGGGCCTTTTCACACCCCCTAAAAGGGGCAAACGAGGCTCCTCAGGGACAAATTGGACTTTCAGGGATTTTTTTTTCCCCCCCTCTTTCTGCTCATTTGCTGTAATCTGGCTGTTGCCCCAATCAGCCAGGTTTTGGTCCTTTTTCTGGTCCTTATCAGAACATCCTCCGGGGTTGTGGCCAGTGTTTTACACAGGTTTTATGTGGGCCATCAAAAATGTGACCCATTGCTTGGGCCAAAAGTCTTCAATTTCATCTCACTTGAAATACTAACCTTGCTCAGTTGGCTCTTCCTCCTCAAATCACGTCACCTGGAACGAGTCTGTGGAATTTAGGATTATTATTGTTATTTTAATTGTTTGCCCTCTGTGCAGCCCAGCACAGGTGGGCACTTTCACGTGTGTTTGTAGGAGATCCAAGGAAAACTGACCGTGAAGAGGCAGGGATTTGGACGACTGGGGTTCATCCCTGGTTCCCTTAATGGTGACACCTTTCACCTACAGATCCAGACCCGCCCCATCTCCCTGAGGTAATGTGGAGGTGGTCTGAGTCTGCATTGCCCTGAGCCTTATTGCATTTTATATGGAATTCCTTCCTGTGGTCTGGCATCCACAGGGATGTGGGGCCACATCTCCATGTCTGGGGCCTCGTGTGGGTCCCTGTTCTGGCATCCTTGAGGCAAGCCAGGGATTGTGGCATGGATTTTCCCTCTCTTCCCTGCAGCAGTTCAGAGATGGGCGCTGGATCGTTGGGATTGAGGCATTTTTGGGTGATGTGGAGCTCGTGTGTCGGGGTGGCGAGGGCCAGACTCCGGTGCAGGGCTGGCACAGGTCAGCAGCTCCTCTTCCTCTTCCTTTCTCCTTCTCCTGCCCTGTCTCCTGCTTCCCTGTCTTGATTCCTCGATCACAACATTTCTTGAGCTATCTTTGCTCTTGTCTAAGTGGTTTAAAAAACAAGTTTAAAAAGTATCCTGATAGTGTCGGTGTCCAAAGCTGGAGGGCTGTGCCCAGGGCTGTTTCTGTGTTTGCCTGGAATACCTTGAACCCAGGGAACATCCCGTGGGACAGGGTCAGTGTGAGGAAGGGGAGCTGCAGCCACAGGCTTGTAGCTGTCATTAATTAAACTCCAGAGGGGGAGAACATGAGTTTCTGTGTGAGGGGGCCGTGCCCAAGCCCTGTTTGTCCTTGCCATCCCAAGGCCCAGGGGTTCATTGGAAGTGAATCCTTTACTGCAAAACCTCTGCCTTGGGAAGTGGGGGGTTTGGACTTGACACTTGCAGTGAAAGCTTTTGGCATCTGAGCAGGACGTGGCCTCAGTGGAGCCTTTGGCAGCTCAGTGATGGCTCATCCTGCAGGGTGGGAACAGAGCTGGGTCTCCCTGATCTCTGCAGTCAAACCCTTCTGTCGCTGAGGGAACGAAATGCTGAGGGAACGACGTCGGTGCTGCTGAGTTTGCGTCACCGGGAGCCACGTCCGGGCTCAGTCCCTTTGCCAGAGCCACTGATGCCACGGCTGCAGCGAGCAGGGTGCCCCAGGAGCTGCCTCTGGAGAGGCCTGGGGGGTTGGAGACGGGATCTGCGATGGTAATCGAGATGCTGCGGATGGTTGCACGCGGTGATCTTGGAGATCTCTTCCAGCCTTCGTGATTCCAGGATTCTGTGATCCGGCTGCTCTTTGACGCTCGGTACCCTCCCAGTGCTGTGGGAGCAGAGCCAGGGCAGGGTTTCATCCCAGTATTACTGTGCTGGAAACCTGCAGGCCCTGCCCTGGGCCCCAGCCCCTGGGAGGCACCTGCCTGGTCCAAACACACCTTCCCTGGAGTACCTGCTGCAGGCCGTCCTTGCCCGGGCCTGGCGGAGCTCATGGGACACAGCGACCTGCTGCGCTCTCCTCGCTTTGGAAAAGTGCCTTTTAAAGGAGGTTCTGCTGTTAAAGTAATTCCTTTGAGGGGTGCACGTTCACTGAGTAGAACTGGCACCTGCGAGTAGCAGCTTTGGGTTGGGCAAGGGAGACAAGGCAGTTGTGAGAATGCTTGGAAAACTCTGCCAGGAATAGTCCGTGTTCTTCCTCAGCTCGGTTGGAAGCCCCAGTGGATTGCACAGCCTTGACTTCCTTTGGGAATGAAACTCATCTCGAGGAATTGCCATTCTGAGAGGCGGAAAACTTGTGTTTTGGCAGCAAACTGGCCTCATGTGGAGGAGGAGGAGGAGCAGCGGGGCTGGCTGGGCAGCACTGGGGCTGCTGGGGAGCTCCTGGCTCCCTCCAGCTCATTCCCTTCCCTGCTTGGCCCAGAAACTTGGAGTAATGCTCAGCTGGATCAGAGAGAGGATCTTATTTAATTTCTTGTTAGATTTATTTATTTACTGCCTTGGAAAGCAGCTCTCTCCATGTCTCCTGTGCCCCTCGGGTGGTCCCTTCCCGGGGGAGCTGCTGGGACACTGCCTGGCCTGGAGGGAGCTCGATCTCCTGGTCCAGACTGAGCTCTTGGGGTCAGTGGGGCAGGGATGGACATATCCACGTGGGAAGCCCGAGGCAGCAGCCCTTCTATCCGTTCTGTCCTTTGCTCTCAGGAGGGGATGGAGCAGGGAATACGTGAGGAAGGAGCCTCCTGACATCCCTTGTGCTGCGGCCGCAGGGTCTGGGGTGCTTTGGTGGTCCTGGAGCGGAGCCTTTTCCCAAAGGCAACAAGAAGGAAAAGCACTTTGCTTTTCTCTGGCCTGCTCAGTTGGTGTTTGGCTCGTGGCTGCCTGGGTGTGCTGGTGCATCACAATTCCCTGTGAGAGCTCTCTCCTCCTCCTCCTCCTCCGGGCAGGGGCTGGAGGGACGGGTCAGTGTCTGGGGACAGCCAGGGGGGCTGAGTTACCCTCCAGGGAGGGGTAGTTCACGTCTGCCTGGGGCTTGGGGAGGGAAGGGAGCTAAAAGGCCACCCTGATATAATTCCACAGGGAGTTAGCATTGGAAGGGGCTGCCCAGGGAGGTTTGGAGTGCCCATCCCTGGAGGTGTCCAAGGAGTGCCTGGACACTGTGGCACTCAGTGCTCTGGGCTGGGGCCAAGGTGGGCATGGGGCACAGCTTGGCCTGGCTGGGCTGGGAGGGCTTTTCCAGCCTAAATCCTGGGATTCTGTGATGTATTAGTTAGAAATCCCTTTCTATGAGCAGGTGGTTGAAAAGCAGAACTTTTCCCTGAGGTTATCCCTTTCCTGCTGCTTGTCCCACTTGGAGGCTGTGCTGATGGAAAAGGTGCTGGCAGTGGCTGTGTCCCTGGTGGTTCCAAGCCCAGGGTCAGTGCCAGGCCTGGACACCCTTCGGTGCTGGACTGTGCCCAGCCTGGCATTCTGCTCCCCAGAGCCCTAATTGCACAAACTTATTAGTGTTAAGAAAGCTGTTTCCTTCATTAATTAGCTTTGCTTTAAATCCAGAGAGGGAGAAACAAACTCCTGAGCAGGCAGAGCAAGCGGGAGAGTTGCGGCTCTCACTGGGCAGCTCTGGGATTCCCACTGGAAAAGCCCTTTGGGACATGGGGGTGCCTTCTCCTGGTGGTCCAGCTGTGTGGAGCCCTGCTGTGGATAACTGGAGGGGCAGGAACGTGCTGGAAACGGGAGATGGGACCTTAACTGCTGTTGGGTGAAGGTCTGGGAATGCCCCCTGCCCCCAGCAGGAGAAGGATTCCGTCACCCCTCCTTGTGTCAGTCAAGTGCCACTGGGGAGAAATCCTTCCCTGGGAGGGGGGGAGGCCCTGGCACAGGGTGCCCAGAGCAGCTGTGGCTGCCCCTGGATCCCTGGCAGTGCCCAAGGCCAGGTTGGACACTGGGGCTTGGAGCAGCCTGGGACAGTGGGAGGTGTCCCTGCCCATGGCAGGGGTGGCACTGGATGAGCTTTAGGGTCCCTTCCAGCCCAAACCATGGGGACCATGGGATGCTGTGAATAATGGGGTTTTGGCCTCTTTTCTGCCTTCTCCCTGTTACCAGGTGCAGCCCTGGGCCCTGCTGCTTCCCCCTCCCACCCTCCAGACTCTGTTTGCTGCTGGAATTTAGGGATGTTTCCCACAGAGGCAGCGCTGTCTTACTGACTCATCTGCTCTGCTCCCGTGGCTGATCCAAGCTGGGCTCTCTGGAACACTTTAATTTTCCCTCACCTTCGTTTCTCTAGCCCCTGCAGCCGTGCCTGATTAATTTTCTGGCACCTCCAGAGCTCCAGTTCAGCTTTAGGAGCTGGTGCTGGTGGGGATGAAGGACTCTTTAATTAAAGCCATTGCTCTGTCACTCCTGCAGCACATGGGACCCTTGAGGAGCCCCTGCCTCACGCTGGGCCTGTGCCAGGGCCTCCCCAGCCTCCCAGGGAACAATTCCTTCCCAATATCCCATCCAGCCCTGCCCTCTGGCACTGGGAAGCCATTCCCTGTGTCCTGTCCCTCCATGCCTTGTCCCCAGTCCCTCTGCAGCTCTCCTGGAGCCCCTTTAGGCCCTGGAAGAGGCTCTGAGGTCTCTGCAATAATCCTAATAATACAGTTAATGATAAGGAGTGATGGCAGGGCTGTGCCCAGGAGCTTGTCCTGGCCAAAGTCCCCGGCTCTGCAGTCGATGGAAAACCTTCAGAGGAGCATGAGGAAGTCATTAGGGAGCCGTGCATGGTTCTGTCCCTGGACTGTCGCTGCCTGCTTGTTTTCCCTCCATGAAATAGTACCGGGATGCTTGTTTGTTTGGATTATGGACCTATTTTTAAGTAACCTATTTTTTCCACTTTGGAAAATGCATGAACTCGCTGTGTGTCACGGACATCTGTGGAGTTTGACTTTGGGAGCCACCAAGTGCTCCTTGGAAGTCTCTCACCAGCCCGAGTGGTTGCCTCTGGCACGTATAGATATTTTGTGATATATACATTTTTATCTACACCCTGCTGAGGTTTGCTGTAAGAGACATTTGCAGGACCCACAGAGGCAAATACAGCACTTCCCTGGAAGTGCACTTTATCCCACCAAGGAGCTCTGCATGCTCTCGGTTCCACCATCCCTTCACCTCCTCCGGGATTTGGAAATTGCTGATCCCAGCAGCTCTCCCTCAGAAAGTGGAAGCAGCAGCAATGCAGTTGGAGACGGGGATGTTTGGTAACACACACACACAGGTTTTGCAGGAAAAGACCCTATTTTTGTAGCCAAGTGTTTGTTGTCCCCTGAAGGACGGAGTTTTAAGGTCAGTTTAATTCTTCTCTGCAGGTTCGGAGCTCTGGTGCCGTAAATTCGGCTGTTCTGGGAGGATAAAAACACAATAAACAGGAGAACTTGAGGAATGTTCCTCTCCGAGTTACAAAGGAACAGCTTGCTGGTTGGAACAGCCTGCCCCTTCCCAGGCAAGGGAGGCTTTGGATTGCAGGGAAGGGAGGAATAATTCAGGATTAAAGCTGCTAAGCAATGTGTGTGTTTAGATCTGTAAGAGTGCCAGGACATAATTAATGGGTGAGTAAGCCAGAGGGAAAAAAAGTTATTTTTTAACTGGATAGAGATGGATGGAGGATAAAAATTAATTTTTGGGGGGAGAGAAATAATTCTGGAAGAATTCTGCTCCAAGCAGCTGCTGTTGTTAGGGGTGCCTGGGTGGGTTTGTTCCCGCCCGGCAGCTTGGCGCTTGGAAGGCAAAAATCCGGGTTTGGCATCTCGTGCTGGCCTGGAGGCCTCGTGCTTGTCACGGAGCAGCTCCGGCACCGCACGTGAGGCCAGGAGACCTCCAGGCCACGCAGGCTGCGAGGGGTTATTCCCTCTTGATCCCGTGCGTGACGGCTTTTCCCACCTGCCGAGGGAAGTGATCGCATCTCAGGCGGGGCAGATCCTCCTGGAGCCTGCCAGCCTCCTCCTCCGGCCGGCGTTCCTGGAGCTGGGTCCGAGCCGGGCCCCTCAGCGGCGGCGCTGGCCCGGGGGAGGCGGGGGGAAGGCGGCAGGGATGAGGGGTGGCGGGGCAGTGGTGATGGAGGGTCCGAGCCTCGCGCAGCGGCTCCGTGTTCCCGGGGTGCCACGGTGGCTCTGGCCCGCAAACCACAAAATTGGGAGGAGGTTCTGGTTTCTTCTCAAACCTGTGGAAAGCATCAGGAAGGAAGTTCTTGTCCGTGCCACGCTCTTGTCTGTGGGATGCGTGGATCCAGGTGAGACTGCCTGGGGGCTCAGGTCGGTTTGTCCCCAGCCAGGACTGGGGCACAAATACAGCGCAGCCGGTGACGCTCCCAAGGGATTTGGGGGGTTGGATTGTGCCAGGCTCTGCCAGAGCAGCCCCGTCTCTGCTCTGTCCTGATGCCCAGGGTCTCAGCTTTTCAGCTTCCCAGCTCCCTCCCGGAGGCCAGGCTGGCTGTGGCTGTGGGTGTCCCGGGAGGTGTGAGTGGGACCTTCTGCTGCGGTGCTGGGAAGATGAGGAGGTTGCTCAGCTTCTCTCAGGGACGGCAGATGGAAGTGGCACTCGTGCAGCCTGGCCTGCTGAGGGGACAGTCAGTTAATTAAGCTGTGTCCTGGAGGGCCTCTGGATGAAAGAGAACGTGCTCCAAAACTGCGAAACTGGGAAGTGCGGAAACTGACCTGGAGATGCTGATGGTTTTGTGGGAATGGTGATGGCAGCACACCTGGCAGAGGGATCTCTTGGTGGGGCAGTGATGGGGGCTGTCCTCATCCCATCTCATCCCACCGTGGGTGCTGTCCCTGTCCCACCCCAAGCACTGTCTCCCGGCCTCTGGTCCTGCTGCTCTCAGAGGTTTCTCACGGACCACGCTGTTTCCTGGAGATTTGCACTCTGGGTTTTGGAGATAAACAGGTTTTCCTGTTCCTCATTTCATTTGCTGTAGCATTAACAAGAAAAAAAAAGGTGGAAAGGGATAAGGGGGTCACTGGGTGCTGTTCTCCCACACTGCAGGATGATTCCTAGAGAAGTTTTCCTGACAGCACTTGGTGTGAGAAGTGGGGTTGCTGGTTATTTTTTCTCCTATCTTTTATTTTTCCTCTTGGGAAAGGAGAAAAAATGTTTCATGCTTCAAAGGGTGAGGCTCAGCCCTTGGAGTTTGTCACGTCAGAGCCCATAATGGGAATGTCTGGCATTCCTGTGCCATCCTGTGAGATGGATATCTTCAAAGGTGCTGGATGGAGCAGTGCTCTCCCTGCCACCCCTCCCTTCCCGAGGGCTGGCCTGGGGGGATGCTCCTTCGGCAGTGACCCCTCTGGAGCTCCCTGTGCTGGGAGCTCTGGGCAGGGAACAGAACAGAGCTCTGGGCAGGGGACAGGACAGAGCTCCAGGCAGGACAGAGCTCCGGGCAGGACAGAGCTCCGGGCAGGACAGAGCTCCAGGCAGGGACAGGACAGAGCTCCGGGCAGGACAGAGCTCCTCTCGCTGCTGGCTGGAGCCTCCCGCTTTGGAGAACTTGTCCAGCTGGTTTGTTTTTCATCCCGGGGCTATTTTCAGCTGCTCAGCCTAACGAGGTGAAATGGCTGAGATGCTTTCCTGCTCCCTGCGACTCTGCTGGGTGGAGGTATCCCGCTATCCCGGCTCATCCCAGCCAGGATCTCCTCAGTACCTTTGGCTCTTGGCTGTGTTGGCACCACTCAGGGTTTTGGAAGAACAATTTGGGCTCTGCACAGGCGCCCTGAGCACAGGGAGCCCCAAATCCCAGCATTGTGATGGCCCTGGTGCCCTCCCGAGAGGCTGAGATTGGAAACATGGGGAGGACACAGCTGAGCTCTACGTGGGAGAAGCAGCAGGAGAGCCAGGGATCAGCACAGCCCTGCTGTGCCCACGGGGATGTGGGATGTGCTGCTCTCGGGTCCTGCCAGGAGCGTTGGAACTGGGGTGCAGCTTGCCTGAGATGGGGGAAAAGGGGGACATTTCACCCTTATTCCCATTGAAAATGTGCAGTGGGTTCATTCTTGTGATTCCTTCGGGGTTGGGAGAAACTCCAGCTGCTGTTCACTCAGGGAACAGGAATTGTTAAACCAAACCCAAGTCTTGCTCCGTGGTTCAGACTCAGGTGGCTTCTCCAGCGTCTGCCAAGCACCTGTGCTGGGAATGTCACATCCAGCTCCTCAGAGTTCCTCACGGCTCTGGGATGTTTAACCTCGTGCTGCTGTAGGACGTGGAAGCAGCAGGCTTCCTGTTCCCAAGGCAGGATTAAAGTGCAGAGATCTCACTGCTGTGCAGGAGGCCACCTGGCAGAGCAGGGACTCGGGACCCTCTCAGAGGGCAGCGTGGTGGCCCAGGCTGTGCCCATCCAGCATTCCCGGGAAGGCTGGGGGTTCACTGGCCCCTGCCCTGGCTCTGGGAGTTCACTGAGCCCTTGGTGTGCATCCGCTCGTCCCCCGGGGCCAGAGGCCTCGAAGCCCTCCGGAGACACGCCCAGATGGAGCAGCAGGCAGGGCTCGGGAATAAACACTTCCCAGGCTGAGCTCTGCTGCTCGCTCCGGGATCCCAGCGGGGCTGGGGACACCTGGATCTACCTGGATCTGCCACTGGTACCTCGGACCTGCCGTGTGCGTGCCAGGGAGGGAAGAGGAGTTCAGTGTTTGATCCTTAACAGCCAAAAGGGGGGATCCGTGACACTTCAACACATCCCGGCCCTGTGTGCTGTGACCCACAGATCCCAGAGCGTGGGCAGCAGGCAAGGGATTGGGATTGGGATTGGGATTGGGATTGGGATTGGGATTGGGATTGGGATTGGGATTGGGATTGGGATTGGGATTGGTGAGACCCCACCTGCAGAGCTGCCTCCAGCCCAGGTCCATCAGAAGGACATGGAGCTGCTGGAGCGAGGTTGGACTTGATGATCTGGGAGGGCTTTTCCAACCTAAATGATTCTGTGGCTGGATTCCTCTGAAATGACCAAATCCTTGGGGAAAGTCACTTGTCCCTGCTCATGGCAGACCAGGTTGGTTGCAGCTGCACTGCTGGGGTTTCTCGGACATTGCACCATAACACAACTGTCGTAGAGAAACAAGGGAATTTGTGTTGGAAAGAAGGAGGAAAAAGGTTTTACTGTTCAGTAGAGTCTTCGTGTGAGCATTGGTAGAAATACTCGTGAAGGCTTTGGTGCACAAGGTGAGAAAGGGCTGGGTTTAGTGGAGAGGACCATGGAATTATTTAGGTTGGAAAAGCTCTTGCAGAGTTCAACTGACCCATGTCCCCAAGTGCCACATCCACAGGGCTCTTAAATCCCTCCAGGGATGTGGTTCCATCCCTGCCCTGGCAGCCTGTGCCACTTGGAAGTGGTTTGGACAAGAATTTTCAGGGAAGCTGCCGGGAAGTTCCTGTTTTGCTGCAGAGGAGGGAGGAAAGCTCGTGGCTCCTTTTCCCCTTCATGCTGCTGCTGGAAGGAATATTTTTTGCCTAGAGGGTAGAGAGTGTTTTTTTCCTGATTAATGAGGTATTAAAAAAGATCCAGAGGAGTCTGGGCTCGTCTTCCTGAGTCACCTGTGTGTTTGTATTGGGATTTGGCAGGGAGCTTCCCTGGTAGCCAGAGTTATCCCTTTGGTAAACACAGTTCTTAAACGTGGCTGTGGCTGGTGCTGAACGCTGAGTCAGCACAGAAATAACCCAGAATTCCACACACTGACAGGATTTCTGCAGCCCAGCGTACTCAAGTGTTGCTGCTCAGACGCCAGGGCTGCTGCTCCTCCGGTCCTGGAAGAGCTGCAAGGAATTAGCCCTGAATAATGAGTTTAAGGAGTCAGATTTGGGTGAACGCAGAGCTCTTTGTAGATGGTTTGGTTTGCTGGTGCCTCCTTGGCCCTGGGAGAGGACAGGGGTTAGGAGGGATTTATCTGTGGTCTAACGATGGCTAAACTTAGTCCTGTGTGTTCTGGCTGGGGGGTGGAATGCTGCAGAGGTGACACTTCTGCTCTTGGGAAAGAAATATCTCCAGTACAGCCAGTGGCTGTGTGCTGTGCTGGTACTGGTCAGGAGAGCTGATAGAGAGAAACTCAGCTTCCTTTTTTGGGGTTTGGGGATTTTTTTCAGATCAGCTGGTGTAGCCTGAGACACATAAGACTGAGAAAGTAACACTGATTTTTCCCCACAAATGCTTTTTTCCTCCAAGCGGAGTTACCAATACTCTGGGGAAATGGAGCTCCCAGCGAGGTGATCTGGGGAGTGGGATTGGCTGGGATGGGCTCTGCTCTCCTCCAGCAGCAACAGCAGCTCCAGCCCCAGAGTCCCCGTGCCCTGGGCTGACCCCACAGCAGAGCTGCTCCACCTTGGGGCTCCCAGCACAGGAAGGACCTGGAGCTGCTGGAGAGAGCCCAGAGAGGCCCCGGAGCTGCTCCAGGGCTAGAGCCCCTCTGGAGCCAGGCTGGGACAGCTGGGGGTGCTCACCTGGAGAGGAGAAGGCTCCAGGGAAAGCTCAGAGCCCCTTCCAGGGCCTAAAGGGGCTCCAGGAGAGCTGGAGAGGGACTGGGGACAAGGCCTGGAGGGACAGGACCCAGGGAATGGCTTCCCAGTGCCAGAGGGCAGGGCTGGATGGGATATTGGGCAGGAATTGTTCCCTGGGAGGGTGGGCAGGCCCTGGCACAGGGTGCCCAGAGCAGCTGTGGCTGCCCCTGGATCCCTGGCAGTGCCCAAGGCCAGGCTGGAAGCTGGGGCTTGGGGCAGTGGGAGGTGTCCCTGCCATGGCAGGGAGTGGGACAGGATGGATTTCTGTGTCTCTTTCAAGAAGAGACCAGGTGCGGGTTTTTTTAGAATTTAACTTTTAAGCTGTTTGTGACAATAATAACGTTCTGTTAAGTCTCTTGTTTTTGTGCAGTAATGACAACATTTTATTTTTAATTTGCACATGGAAAGCTGCTGTTCTCTCAAGTTTGGTGGTTGATGTCATGCAGAAAGCCTTGGTCCCTCCCACACGTGTTTGGGAATAAGAATCTTTTTTAATAAGTCAAGGCCACTTTCTGTGATTTGCAGCACATCTCCGAGGCAGCCTCAGCTCTCTGGCAGCTGTGCTGCTCTGTCATTACCTCCAGTAAACGCAGGGTTCTGTGTCCCGTGGCAGCCACGGACACAGTGCTTGGTTCCCGGCTTGGTCCCAAACTCTCCCAAGCTGCTGTTGGATCCAGCTTGAGCTTCCTGTCCTGTGGTCTGTGCGTTCCACACCCGGACCGCTTTGCTGAGGGGCTTGCAAGTTCCAGGACAGCTCCTTGTGAGAGAGCTGTTATTCCAAAGGCGCTGTTCCCACAGGGAATATTCCCAGTGCAGCGTGCCCAACCCTCAGGATGGGGTGGGGGATGTGAACAAGGAGTGGGATCCCGCTCCCTGAGCCCCCCTCCATGGCACTGAGGCCCCCTCTGAGCACGCACAGCTCTTCCATTTGCGCTTCATGATCCCAGGCTCTGCCAGGGGCGTGAGGGGAGGGAGAACCATTGTAATCCCAGAGCAGCACTAAAGCTCTGCTGGGAATGGCTCCGTGAGCGCCGGCTGCTCGGGGCTCAGCCGTGCACTGAGCTCCCACCTTCTGCCTCCGTGTGCCTGCAGGATTTATGGAGTGCTGAGGAAGGTGCCTGAGGAATTTATTTGTTTGCCCTTGGAGTGCTGCTCCAAGCACTGGCTGTGCCGTGGATTCGTGCCGGGGCCACCGGCTTCGGGACCGCAGCTCGGGCCCCTCGCATCGGCCTCTGCCGTCCCCTTCCGAGTGATTTATCCTCGCACTGAGACTCCGTGGGGCATTTTCTTACCGAGTTACTGGGTGTGGGAAGGATCTGTTTGTTCTGCTCCAGCGGTGACACGGTCAGACCCAACCCCGCTCACCTGGCTCCGCTCCCGGGGTGCTCTGAATGGCTCCTCGGCGCTTGGAATAACGGGGGGACCCGGATCGCGGAGTTCTGTGGGGTCTGGGCATGCACTGAGCCGTGGGGCAGGTGGGAACAGCACCTGGAACCCCCATCCCACGGCCCTGGGGCCCGAAGGGGCACTTGGGGCAGTAAAAGGTGCATGTGCAGGTACGTGGTCCAAGGGACAGAGGGCAGGGATAGATTAGGAATTCTTGGGAAGGAATTGTTCCCTGGGAGGGTGGGCAGGCCCTGGCACAGGGTGCCCAGAGCAGCTGTGGCTGCCCCTGGATCCCTGGCAGTGCCCAAGGCCAGGCTGGACACTGGGGCTTGGAGCAGCCTGGGACAGTGGAAGGTGTCCCTGCCCTGGCAGGGGTGGCACTGGATGGGCTTTAAGGTCCCTCCCAGCCCAAACCAGTGTGGGATTCCATGGTTGGGCTGTCATAGTCTGACTCCCGGTGACGGGTTTGGAAAATTGCCTCTTTCCTGCCTCAACTTCCCTAAAACCAACTCCTCTCTGCACAGGGCACATTCCAAACCCTGCAGTGCCTCTCCAGCTGCCTGGGGGAAGCCACAGCTAAATCATGGCTCAGGAATGATGGGGAAAAGGTGAGCTGCCCTTCTGGGAACCCCAAATCTGCTCAAATTTGAGGATTTTCTGCACGTTCTACACTCCGTGTTCCCAGGTGACTGTGGGCAGGCTCAGGGAGGGCTGAGCTGGGTTTAGCACAGGCAGTGGAGCAGCAGCTGTGGTGGCGCTGGAGCTGGGCTCGGGAAAGGTTTGGGGGTTTCCTTCCTTGGGTGTTTGCTTGCACAACATCGGTTTAAAGTGCTGAACTGCAACAGGGATTGCATCACGCCAGAGCTCTTCTCTGTGTGCTGAGGATGAAGAGGATGTTGTCCAAGGAGTTCCCAGCTTGTCTTTTAAAGCCTTTTTATTACTGCAAAGAGCCTGGAGGATTTTGGAAAGTCCGTGTTCAGGGAAAGAGCATCTGAGGTTTGGAATCGCTCTGGAATCCCTGCTGTTCCTAAAGCACAAGTGGCCGCGTGTCTCCTGGTCCTCAGGGAAGCCAGGTGTGGGAGCTGCCTCTCCATGTGGATTTTTCAGGCCAAGGGTGAGGTTTCAGGAGCTGCTGAGCTGATGGAATCACAACTTGTCATCGCTGGAAAGCATTCCCTCCTTCCCTCCTTCCCTCCATCCCTCCTCCCTTCCTCGTCTCCTTTCCCCTTGACAGGAGGAGAGGGAACGGCCTCAAGCTGCTGAGGACACCAGGAGCAATTTCCCCATGGAAAGGGAGGTCAGGCCTTGGCAGGGGCTGCCCAGGGAGGTTTGGAGTGCCCATCCCTGGAGGTGTCCAAGGAGTGCCTGGACACTGTGGCACTCAGTGCTCTGGGCTGGGACCAAGGTGGGCATGGGGCACAGCTTGGCCTGGCTGGGCTGGGAGGGCTTTTCCAGCCTCAGTGGTTTTGTGATTCCCTTCTGGTTTTGGCAGCTCCTGCTCCCACCCCTCAGGTTTCATGGCCTAAAGGTGACGCCTCATGTATTTTGTCACCTTCTGCTGCCTCAGCACTGCCGGGACCCTGCTGGGATGAGGAGCCTCAGCTCCAGTGCTGCTCTTGATCTGTGTCTGTTCTAGGAAGTTCCTCTTTCCCTGATCACCCTCAGAAAACAGCCACTTTAGGAGAGGTGTTTTTTATCTGAGGGGTGAATCTTCCCACTGTCTCCCAAAAGGAGCATTTCCATCTTCCAGTGTAGCAAAACATGAAATTCCCAATTTAATCCTGGTTCCACAGTGACTCATTTCAAGACTTTCTTTTTAAATTGTTTTTTTAGTAACAACCTTTTCAGTGAGGCAGCTCAGCTCCAGGCAGGCAGGGCTCGTTCACTGCCAGCACAGTGCTGCTCAGAGCAGGGGGGGCTTCTCATTTTCCCACTGGATTAAAAAATATCAGTTCCCACTTTGGGGCAGAAGGATTAGAATTCAGGAACACCTGCCTTGTACGAGCACGTTTGGGATCATTGCTGTTTGCCCATCCCATCCACAGATGATTTATTCTACCTGAGGGAGCGGCTGGAGCCGGGCCAGGGCAGGCTCAGGCTGCAGAGCAGGGAAAGGTTCTTCCCCCAGAGGGTGCTGGGCACTGCCCAGGCTCCCCAGGGAATGGGCACGGCCCCGAGGCTGCCGGAGCTCCAGGAGCCTTTGGGCACCGCTGCCAGGGATGCCCAGGCTGGGATTGCTGGGGGTCTGGGCAGGGCCAGGGGTGGCACTGGGTGATCCCTGTGGGTCCCTTCCCAGGAAGGGATATGCTGTGGTTCTCAGGATATTCTGTGATTCTCTCATTCTCCTGGCCCTGATGTAATCCAAAGTGCTCATGTTTGGTTGGCAGGGAAGGAAAAATATTTTAAAACTGCTGTTTTCCTAATGTGAATGATCTTTGCCTGCTGCTACAGGGATTTATTTTCATTTGTGCCACTGGTGCTGCCCCTAAATTGCTGCTTGTCACGCTCTGCTGCCCCGTGTGCTGCGTGGTGTCCCCTGGCAGTGACTGGTCATGGGGAAATGAAGTACCTGGGGCTCGGGGTCATCTTTTACAGTGACACTCTGTGGAAAAAAGTTGTGTGGGGTTTTCTGGGAAGAGCCTTTTTCCTCCCCACGGACGAATGGAGGTCGGGATTCTCCCTCGGGAGCAGTGTGACCGCTCTCCTGCAGCCTGTCCTGCAGAGAGATGCCACTTTCCTCCTCTTTTACCTCTAATCCCTTGTCCTGCCATGTCATTAACTTGTCCCACGTGGGATCTGGTAGCATTCCACTGCTGAGGGCACTGCCGAGGCAGCGCCTGGCACATCCAGGATCCTGTTCTTGTTCTGGGATTCCCGACTGTCGCTGTTTTGTGCCTGGAACCGAACAGGTCTGTGAGCAGCAAGAATAACAAAACTTGGCTTTTCTGCAGACTCGTATTTGTTGTTCACAAGCTCCTTCCTCCTCCTGCTCCTTTCCTCCCCTTTCTTCCCATGCCTTTGGCTTTCTCCTCCACCGTGTGCTGGGATCCACGTCTGCCTCGGGTCCCCCTTTGCTGCTGTCCTGATCCTTGTGGGAAGGGAATTATACAGGAGAGTGGCTTTGCTTGACTTTGGGGAAGTAGAGGATAACGGGATCACTGGGAAGCATTTCTATTCCCAAAGAAGTCGAGCTGATGGTTGCAGGCTGTTGTTGAGGTCGGATAATTGAGGTTAGGATTAGGGATTTCCTGTGGGATCAGCTGTAGGAATCTGGGGACAGGCAGCACCTCGCCCTGGCAAGGCCTTGCCCGCTTGGAGTCCTGTTCTTCGGTGGAAGGGAAAGGCTTTGCTGGGGAAGCCACGAGCTGGCTGCAGCAGGCCCCCATCCCACAGCGTGGGTGGGTTGGGAGCAGCTCATTCCTTCAGGCTGTAGGAAAGGCACATTGTGCAGCGTGTGCCATGGCCACGGCAGCGGCTGTTGTCACCGTTTCCTGCTCTCCAGGGTTCCTGTGAGCATGGAAATCATCAGTTCTTGGTGACACACATGAGGGATAAATATGGCTAAAATTGGGAGAAGCTGTCCATGTATGGCAGCATGGAAATGGTGCCGCTTCCCTTGGATTAATTATGCAGCAGCGGGTCTGGGAAGGGACCAGGGGAGTCCTCGGAGCCTGGGCTGCTGGGGAGGAGGAGGAGGAAGAGGCCAGGAAACGCAGGGAAGAGCCCTCCTGGATGTTCTCGTTGCTTGTGGGGCGCTGGGCTCCCTCAGCCATCCTGTGAGGCTGTGAAGGTGAGGCAGAACCAGGCTGCGAGCCTGGATTTTGGGTCAGCTCTGATCTCTGCTGCTGCAGCGTGCCCTGGCCGGTGCCCTGGCCAGCAATACCTGTGGGACCAGCGGGCGCACTGCTCTGACACCCCCAGAGCCCGGGAGCCGTACCCAGAGGGCCGTGCAGGGTATGCAGCCACCACCATCTCCTCCCCTTGCTCCCCTATATTTGGTTTCCCCTCTAGAAAGTTCCCTGTTACTTGGTCCCCCCTTAGCCCACGTTCGCTCCCCCGCCTTCCCCTGTTACCACTGGTTCTGTTCCCGTCTCCCAGCTCCGAAACGCCCCGTTCCGGTTATCCCACTGGCTTTTATGTGCTTTCCCCTCTAGTTTCGTGGGGGTAGGAAATCCCACGGCACGGGCATTGTTCCGTTCCATTCATTCCTGCCTCTTCCACGCGATCTCACCGCCGGTGGGTCAGGGGGACCCGAGCTGGAGCTCCGCTGGCTCCCCCTCGCGCCCCCGCGAGCGGCTCCGTCTCCCCTCCCGCGCGGGCGGGTGCTCGGTCAGCTTGGCTGGGCAGATGGCACCGTAGCACTCTGCATCCCGGGCCTCCAGCTTGGAATGGACATGGAGCTGCTGGAGAGAGGCCAGAGGAGGCCACAAAGATGCTCCAAGAGCTGGAGCCAGGCTGGGAGAGCTGGGGGTGCTCACCTGGAGAGAAGGCTCCAGGGAGAGCTCAGAGCCCCTTGCAGGGCCTAAAGGGGCTCCAGGAGAGCTGCAGAGGGACTGGGGACAAGGGCTGGAGGAACAGGACCCAGGGAATGGCTTCCCACTGTCAGAAGGCCGGGTTGGATGGGGCTTGGAGCTTCCTGGGACAGTGGAAGGTGTCCCTGCCCATGGCAGGGGCTGGGCTGGATGGGCTTTGAGGTCCCTTCCAATATGAGCCTTTCAGCCATTCTGTGGTTTCTCAATCAATTCTGACAGCACCAGGGGAATTCTGTATCTCTGTCACCTTGTCAGAGCTACCATAATTTTTGCTTCTGTATCTGGAGCTTTTCCTGCTCCGGGTGTTCTTTGCCGTGGGTATCACACACCCCGTGCCCAGAGCTGGCTCTGGGAGTCCCTGGCTCTGGGCAGGCGGTGCCGCAGCGGTGCGTCTCCTGGCTCAGGGGTGGCGGGATGGAACTGCAGGAATGTTGTGGGTTTGTCTTTGACTTCTTCTAAGCTTTCTCTGGCGTTTTCAATTTTTCAGGCAGGGATGACTCACTCATCCATTATGTGGTTTCCTGACTTTCAGCAATTTCTCTTTCACTCAGTGATTATGAGCTTGGATCCCGGTGTGCGGCAGCCGGCGCTCGGCGCCGTGGGCTGGGGCTGCCTGGAGCGGTGACTCACGGCTGGGACGGGGGCTCAGAGGGACTTGGATTCCTTCCCACCCCTCACTGGGAGACTTTCAGAGTACACAGAACAGAAGCTGTGGTGCTCCATCTCTGGAAGTGTCCAGGGCCAGACTGGACAGGGCTTGGAGCACCCTGGGGTAGTGGAAGGTGTCCCTGCCCGTGGTAAGGGGTGAGACTCGATGATCTTTGAGGTTCTTCCCAACCCAAACCATTTTGGGATTCTGTGACCATCACTGGAAAGCTGGTGTGGGCTGTGGGATAATTGTGTCTCTGCAGAGCAGGAATGTTACTCCTGGGAACTGGAGCAGGGGCCACAGGATTGTCCAGTCCCGTGGATCCCTCTGGTGCACAGCTCTGTCTGTGCCCACACCTGCCCCCAGCACTGCCAGGGTTCTGCAGAGCATTCCCAACACACGGAATCACAGAATCCTGCAGTGGTCTGAGTTGGGAGGAACCACAAAGCTCCTCTGGTGCCACCCCCTGCCATGGGCAGGGACACCTTCCACTACCCCAGGTGGCTCCAGATCCCATCCTTGGACACTTCCAGGGATGGGGCAGCCACAGCTTCTCTGGGCAGGGCCTCACCACCTTCACAGGGAAGAACTTCCCCCCAGTCTCCAATCTAACTCTCTCCTCTCAGTTTAAACCATTCCCCCATGTCCTGTCAGTGCCTGCCCATGTAAAAAGTCCCTCTCCTGACAGTTTTGGATGGCGCTGGCTGTGGATACAGTATGAAGGATTTGGTTTTGTTCCACACAACAGGGCAGGAATGTGTCAGCAGTCAGATTACTTGGTTTATGGTTATGAAGTAACCCAATCTCCAGTTATTTCAGCTCCTTAGAACTTCCCTGCCCACGGGATATTTTGGCTTCTGCTGCTCCTCCAGAGAGGCCCTGACGTGGTATTTTGGAGCTGCCTGTGGGCAGAGCCGCCGTCCCTGGCAGGGTGGTACCGAAACAACCTCTATTATCTTATTTGTTCAGCCCAGGAGAAATATCCACAGTCCTTGGGCCTGAGGAAAGCAAAGAAAGATCCCTCCGGAAGGAAATGGGTGAAGTTGGCACTTTGAGGCCGGAGCACCCAAGCCAGGGTGCCCAGATCTGCTCTGGGGAGGTTTGGGATCCACAGGGAGGCTCCCAGGGAGGGAGTCATTCCCAGAAACTCTGTTGGAGATGGGGTGGTTGTTCACAGATAAGAGTGGATCACGTGTTGGGACAGCATGGGCAGGAGGAGGGGTGGGCACTGCCAGGATAGGCGGATGCTGGGATGGGGATGGGGATGGGGGATGGGGGATGGGGATGGGGATGGGGATGAGATGTGCTCCCCACTCTAACAGGAAACAGCCTTGTTTTTTGGGGGTTGTGTCTGATTTGGGGTGTGTGTTGTTTTAATGGGGTGGGAAGAGTGAAGCCCTTGAGGAAAAGGAGGGTGACAAAGTTCTGGTGGAGGGGACTGGGTGGAAGCCAGGATGAAAGGGCTGTGCTGCTGCTTTGAGGAAGGGGGGAGGATGTTTGGAAGCAATGGGCTGACATTAAGTCAGTAAATTGGTGCATGGAGAGGATGAAAAGGGCTGATTGCACTCGGTGATGAGAGAATTGATGGTAGTAAATAAATGCTGAGCGTGTGCCAAGGAGAGGAGCCCATTTGGGGAAGGAATTTTAAGGTTCTGCTCCAGTGTAAGTTCATGACTGTAGGATAACCTCACTTTGCCGCTTAACTCCTTCCTGCGGCTGCGTTCAGCTATGGTGGTGCCAGGAGGCTCCCCGGATCACACAGGGCTTTCTCCTGCATCTGTGTGACCTGCGTGGCTTTGTCGTGCTGATCCTGAGACACCAGGGGACTTCCAGAACAGAGGAGACAGATTTAGCCCCAGGAACTGAGTACAGCCTATTTCCCTGGGCTCTATTATTAAATGGTTTGTGAACATTTAGGGTTGGACCTTCCAGCAGAGACACCCAAGGGTGTTGGTACTTCTTTAAAAGTCTCTCAGAGATCAAACAGTCCAGCCTCTGCTTGGATTTACATTTTTTCTAGACTGTTTAATCTGAGTTGGGTACAAGGGTTTGGGTTTTTGTGTCGTGCAAGGTGCTCTCTTAGAGGAAAAAAGCCTCTTTGAACTCCTGCTAAAACTTCCGTGGTCATTGAAGGTTGGAGCAACCTGGGATTGGCTGGGGGTGGCACTGGATGGGCTTTAAGGTCCCTCCCCACCCAAACCAATGTGGGATTCCATGAAGTGAAAAAATTGAGTGCAGTGAATTCCTGTTGAAGTTCTCCAGACCCCGCTGTCCCAGGGGAATGGGAACACAGGAGCAAGAGCACGGGGAAAACTCATTGTTGAGCAGATGCTTGAATGCTCTCCTTGCTCTGCTCTGAGCAAACTCGCTTCAGCTGCCAGGTTCTACATCCCAAAACTGCTGGGAGAATCACTGTTGGACTTCCCAGGCTCTTAAGGGAGGTGGGGGCATGGATGAGGTCCATGCTGGTCATGGAATCACAGGTTGATTTGCCTTGGGAGGGACCTCAAAGCCCATCCAGTGCCACCCCTGCCATGGCAGGGACACCTTCCACTGTCCCAGGCTGCTCCAAGCCCCAGTGTCCAGCCTGGCCTTGGGCACTGCCAGGGATCCAGGGGCAGCCACAGCTGCTCTGGGCACCCTGTGCCAGGGCCTGCCCACCCTCCCAGGGAACAATTCCTGCCCAATATCCCATCTGTCCCTGCCTTCTGGGTTGCTGCCTTCCAGGGCAAGACTTGGTGCCCTGGCTCTGCACGTCCCAGGGAAGGAGTTTGCCAGGGAAAGGAGGTCAAAAAGAATAGGAAAACGGGCATGTGCTAAAATCCCAATTCTGTTTGATAAATCCATATTTTTTTTTAAAAAAAGAAGTACTTATATATGAATTTCACATGTGCTTGGCACGTTAGACCTGGAGTCTGACAGTTCTCTCTGTAGTAAACAATTTCCAGCTGTACAGTGTCAGCTTGAAGTATAAAAACACTCTGAGTACTTTCCTGACAGCGGGAATGCCTGGATACTCTCGCAGCTCCGTCAGACTCTGCTGTTTGGGAATTAGAGCTGGAAACCCAGGATTATTACTGTGCCCTTTTAGCCTTGCTCTCTGTGCTGCCGCTCTGCAGCCTTGCAAGATGTCAGGGTTCCCAGGGTTCCCCTTGCTATTCCTTACCCCTCCAGAGGGAATGGAAATCTCTGGATACATCCCTCACAGTTTAATGCTTTCATTAAAATTCCTGAAGTTGTCCTTGGCATTTTTTAATTGAAACCCGGAGTTCCAGGGGAGGAACCCTGAGCACGGAAGTTCATCCGAGCCCTTGTTTACACGGGTGAAATATGCAAACAGTTCTTTTTCCCCAAATATAGGGCTTTTTCCCTTGGCTGCCCTCCCGGTGTTTATAAAAGCCAGTTATGTAAATGGCAATTGTAATAATTAAGCTGCTGCTGCAGAGCTGGGAGCTGCAGGGCCGCTAACGAGCTTGGGGCGTTACTGGAGATAATGGGACCTCAAAGAAGGAAATCAGGGGAAATTAAACAAACAAAATCCTCGTTAGAGGGAATCTCCCATGAGAAGGGGAAGGTCTGGAATGAAATGGTGTTACAGGGGGGCTCTGGAGATCATCCTCTCCAGCCCTGCTTAGGCAGAGCTGCCCGGAGCTGCTGGTCCAGGGCCGTGTCCCACTGAGTTTTGGGTGTCTCCGTGGCTGGAGCCTCCACAGATTCTCTGGGCAGCTTGTGCCAGCCGAGACCACCATAAGACACATCTCTTATAAAACCACCCCAAACTGCCTTCCGTGGTAGGTGAAAATGGCTTCAAACTGCACTGGGGAGGTTCAGGTTGGATGCTGGGGAGAATTCCTTACTGGAAAATGTTGTCCAGCCCTGGCACAGCTGCCCAGGGCAGTGGTGGAGTCACACCCCTGGATGGATTTCAGAGCCCTGTGGATGTGGCACCTGGGGACATGGGCACACGGGCAGTGGCGGCCTGGGCACACTGGGGAGCAGTTGGACTCGGTGGGCTCAGAGGGCTTTTCCAACCTCGATGATTCCATGGAATTCCAGCTCTACTTCAGCACTTAGGCCTCGGTGTCCCCTGATGATTTGGGTGGTGGCACCTTTGAGGCTGCTCCTTGCAAAGTGCCTTTGGTGGGGACAGCGAGCCCGAGGGGTGGGTGGGTGTGGGGCCGGCAAGGGGGGATGTGGGGCCGGCAGGAGGGATGTGGGGCCGGCAGAAGGGGATGTGAGGGCAGCAGGAGGAGATGTGGGGCCGGCAGGAGG
>VXAZ01000239.1:54578-71085 GCA_013399875.1 Gymnorhina tibicen
CAGGAGGGATGTGGGGCCGGCAGGAGGGATGGAAGCGGGTCAGGAGGGATGTGGGGCCGGCAGGAGGGATGCGAGGGCGGCCCGTGTCGGTGTGCCCAGGTTAATGGCCCATCAGTGACACCCCTGGGGAGGCACAAGGGACTCTTTGTTCTGCGCGGCCGGGCAGATGCAGCCATTGAGTTGATAGCGGGGAGACAAAGGCCAGGCCCGGAGCCACCGAACAGCGGGATGGAAACAAAAGGTTCCCGGTGACTCAGAGAGGCGGGGCGGGAGCGAAGATGATGGTGTTGTTCCTAGGGGCGCCAGGAGTCACAGCCCTGGGGAGGACCGGGCAGCAAGCGCCTCTTGGGGAAGCTGCTGGAGCAAAAATCAGGGCTGGGCGTTCTGGAGAGGGAGATTTACTTAGACAAAGCCAATGTCACACTCGTTTTGAGGCTTTTGTTCGCCGAAGGTGTGCTGGAATAGCCCGAGGCAGTATTCCAGGCCCGGTTGGACAGGGCTTGGAGCAGCCTGGAGTAGTGGAAGGTGTGGATGAGCTGTAAGGTCCTTCCCACCCATGATGATTTTGCGCTATGATCTTTAGGCATAATCTTCCATCAGTCTTAGGCAAAGTGGCTGGTGCTGGTCTTTGTTCCTTCATTTGGGTATGCCTGCAGCTGCAGCCCACGGAGATAACAGGGAGAGGAAGGGAGATAACTGGGAGGGGGACGGGTTAACAGGGAGGGGAATAGCCCATCCTGGCTGCTGAAGTTTTGGGACTATTCTGTTATCAGTTCAGGGTCATCTGCTGATTAAATCACTTGTGCCCCATATTCAGGCTCTTTCTGGTCTTGATGAAAGCACCAAATTCCTCGCTGGCTTTGGTTTGATTGCTGTTGATGGTGTAGTTGGTTATCAGCACCTGGCAGCTCTAAACCCTTGTTTTATTGCTCTTGCTGCTGCTCTCAGTCGATCTCCATTGCTGGCATTTGCTGGAAATACCCAGGGGTTGTCCTTGGGGTGGCAGGAAGTCTGAGCGGGATCCCCTCAATCCTTGACTCCCTCAGTCCTTCATCCCTTCCACTTCATCCCTTCAGGTCTCTTGCCCTGGTTGAACCCCTTGGACAGACGTGAGCCGGGGCTCAGGAGTTCCGTGGTCAGGAGGGTGTTAATCGGAATAAACCCATTTTTACAATAACACGACCTTCCCTTCCTATAATCCAAACTTTGCTACAACGTTGCCACGCTCTGCCCTGTAACAACAAGCACAGGCTCGGAACAAGATAACCATGGAATATTTTGGGAGATATCTTTTAGCCTGGCTTCATTTTTCCTTCTGGAGTCGGGTCCAAGGGCAGCACAAACACAGAGACCATCTCGTGTCCCTGCTCGCTGCCTCGGGGATAACGGGAGGAGCCAGCACAGAACGGCCCAGCCCGAAGTTCTGAGCTCTTGTTGTAGTGACTGTGGAGAAAACTCTTGCAGGGTAGGAGAGGAACCCCAAATCTCTCCAAATCAACCGCAGGGCATCCAGTGTTCTTCCGAGGTCCGTGCGATTCCGGGTGCCCCTTATCGCTGCCGGTGTCCCTCAGCAGCTGGCCAGGAGTGGCCTGGGGGAGAGGAGAGCCCTGGGAAGGGGAGAGGTTCCCAGTTCACTCACTGGTTTGGTCACCAGTACACAGGGCTGCTGGACTCCCCTGGCCACATGGACAGCTGTGAGTCAGCACGGAATAAACTTCCCGAGGTTTGGGAAGCAGCAGCACACCAGCCCTGCCTCTGCAGGAGGCTTCATCATTGTCCAGGTCATCTTGTCAGTGGGAAGCCATTCCCTTGTCCCCGGTCCCTCTCCAGCTCTCCTGGAGCCCCTTGAGGCACTGCAAGGGGCTCTGAGGTCTCTCTTGTCCAGGTGAGCACCCCCAGCTCTCCCAGCCCGTGCAGCACCTTGCACTTGGCCCTGGTGAACTCCATGGCCCTGGCGTGGTCCCAGCTCTCCAGCCTGGCCAGGTCCCTCAGGATTCCCCATCCCTAGGTCGCGTGTCACCACCTGGCAGTGCCCTGGGAGGGCTGGATCAGCCCCCTTGGGTGCTTGCATGGACGCGGGCACGCAGCAAAACTTAAAAGTCTTTGTTAGTCTTGGAAAGTAGAAAACGATGTGAGAAGCGGCCAGAAAAGCCCATTCCATAATCAGGAAGGAGGGAAGGGTTTTTAATTGCCATGTTTTATAAACACACAGCTCTTCCTCCCCACACGTCCCGGCTGCAGCGGTGCCAACACCAACAGCCTCCAAGGGAGATGTGGAGCTCGGGGCGTGGGCAGGAGCCAGCCCCTGCTGGGGGAGCTGCCCGGGTGGGGATGGGGAGGGATTGGGGTGGGAGCAGCGGTGCGGGCAGGGGGCCGCGGGAAGGGCCGGCGGTGTCTGTGGCCTGTCCTGAGCGCTGGTGTTTGCTCCCAGCAGAGTTCTGCCGCATCGACAAGGCCCTGTGCCACGACGAGGACGAGCAGCTCAGCTTCGAGGCCGTGCGCAACATCCACAAACAGATGGACGACGACGCCAACGGCAACGTGGACGTGGAGGAGAGCGACGAGGTCAGTCCGGGGCCGGGCTGGGCCCTGGGCCCTGGCCAGGCCGCTGCTGGGGGCTGCCCTCACGGTCGGGCTGGTGTGGCCGGGGCCCGGAGTTGGGCTTGGTGCCTCCTCCTTGTCACAGAGGAAGCCACGTGTCACCTTGAGATGATCCAAGAGGTGTCTCAGCACTGTCATCAGGGCTGGCTGGGGCTTTTCCTCACTGCTGGGGGTTTGTAGCCACTTCATTGTTGCCCAGAGCAGCTGTGGCTGCCCCTGGATCCCTGGCAGTGTCCAAGGCCAGGTTGGACATTGGGGCTTGGGACAGTGGAAGGTGTCCCTGCCCGTGGCAGGGGTGGAATTAAATGAGCTTTAATGTCCCTCCCACCCCAAACCATTCCATGATTTTATGTTTACTACATTCTTCCAGCACCCAGCTAAACCAGTTCCAGCCCGTGTGTGCTCGCTGTGAAAAAAGGAGCAGCGTTTTGTTGTGTCAGCCTTGGACATTTTAGCTGATAAAGGATTGAAGAGAAAGGAAGTTGTTGTTCTTTGTTTACACGAGCACCGATGGAAATAAGAGTCTGCTGGAAAAGGGAAAGCTCGTTGTTTGTAGTGCTGCCTCAGTTGTGGTGGGTGCTCGTTGGAGGTGAGGAATTCTGTCTTCTAGGGAGAACTGGCAGCCAAACAGGAGAGTCGGAGTGTTGGAAGCTGAAAGGAAGCATGTGGGTGCAGGGATCTGCTGCCACTCACAGGTAGTTCTGCAGTCCCAGGTCACAGAATCCCAGACTGGTGTGGGCTGGAAGGACCCTAAAGCCCATCCAGTGCCACCCCTGCCATGGCAGGGACACCTCCCACTGTCCCAGGCTGCTCCAAGCCCCAGTGTCCAGCCTGGCCTGGGACACTGCCAGGGATCCAGGGGCAGCCACAGCTGCTCTTGCAAACCCAGCCATCACAATGTCCCTCTGGAGCAGTGACGGTCCCCAGGGACATGGCACAGGCCCCTGATGCCAGGAGCTGCTGGTTTGGGGTGGCTGTTCCCAGCTTGCAGGGCTGTTCCCTCTGCCTCAATCCCACTTGACTGAGTAATGAAAACAATTGAAAAGCTTCCTGTTGCATTTCCTCCACCACATGAGGTGTTTTCCCTGGAGGCAGTTCCCTGCGCTGAGTGGCTGGAGCTGCAACTCAGCCTCTGCCAGGGACTGGGGCAGCCTCGGGCAGCCCAGTTCAGCCCATGGGTGCTGCTCCTTGGCATTAAATTTGGAATAAGCCTCGTGTCCTTAGGGTTGGGCAGAACTGGTAATTTTATGTCTCTGAGCAAATCTTGCCCTCACTCCCACCGGAAGCGTTGGGAGCTCCTGGTACAAAACTGCTGGGAATGTGTGCTCACAGCCTTGGCACAGACACAGCCAGGGTGGGAGGAATTCAATGGGGTTTTCTAGGAGGCTCCAGAATCACTACCTTGGTGCTGTTACAGCCACTCCTCAAACCCCTCTGAGCTGGATCCGAGCAGTGCTGAGCCCTGGCAGGGCTGCTCCAGCTCCCGGCTCCTCTCCTCTGCTTTTAGGAGGGCAGCAGGGCTGGAAAAGGGTCTGGAGCACCAGGAGAGGCTGAGGGGGCTCAGGCTGGAGAAAAGGAGGCTCAGGGGGGCCCTTGTGGCTCTGCACAAGTCCCTGACAGGAGGGGGCAGCCGGGGGGGTCGGGCTCTGCTCCCAGGGAACAGGGACAGGAGGAGAGGGAATGGCCTCAGGCTGGGCCAGGGGAGGCTCGGGTTGGATATTGGGAAAATTCCTCCTGGAAAGGCCTGTCCAGCCTGAGTGGGGCAGAGGGGCAGAACCCAATCCCTTTCTTGCTGCCCACGCTGGGGAATCAGCCCAGGGCACGGGGATTTCAGGTCCCAGCGCTCATGGCCAGGGCCTGTGGAGCTTCTCCCCACCAATCCGCAGCTCCTCCTCCCCAGGGCTGCTCCCAATCCATTCTCCCCAGCCCGTGTTTGTGCTGGGATTGCCCCGAGCCAGAGGAGCTGCACTTGGGCTGTTGCATTTCCAGCAGGACTCAATGGTTTTAGAGGTGTTTTCCAGCCTCAGTGATTCCTGTCCCTGGGATTCCATACACGCAGTTGCTGCTTTACCTCTGCTAAGCTTTTATTGAAGTTGCGTTGAGTTCACCTTTCAATAAGCTCTGGAGCCACCGAATGAGGCGTTCCAGGAATTTCCCTCTCTGAGCCGGCTCCTGCCGGGTTCTCCCTGTCAAGGTTATCACTCTCCCCCCACATGGACCCTGCAGTCAGGTTTAACTCCGGGCTGTGGGGGGACAGCTGCCGGGGGATTATTGGGAAGAATGCAGGAGGCTCAAATTTAAACCTTTTACGGGGTTCATGGAATCCCAGGATGGTTTGGGTTGGAAGGGACATTAAACCTCATCCGGTGCCACCCCCTGCCACGGGCAGGCACCTTCCACTACCCCAGGTTGCTCCAAGCCCTGTCCAACCTGGATTGGAACACTTCCAGGGATGGGCATTTTCCTGGTTGGGTGAGAACTTTATATTTTCATTTATTGTTTTGGCCCCTGCCCCTTGGGGGTGAGTGATGGGAATATTTTGTTTGGACTGAAACCCCTGCCTGGGCAGAAGGGGACACACAGACAACGGTATTTTTAAAATAAATTATGGGTGGAGTTTTGTCCCACAATTTCACGCTGTCCATAAATCATCCTTGGCAGTTTTCCTGTTGGGAAGTGAATTTTCAATGAAGTTTCAGATGGCATCAGTGGCCTCGATTAACGTGAAAGAACTGTCCCTCATGGGGAAAATCTTCTAATTAGGGATCTATTCCTGTCTCCACGCTCACACCAAAGGCAGCTCCGGCTGCTCGGGATGTGGGTTCCCGGTGCCAGCGCTCTCGGATGCTGCCAGCCTGGTTTCCTCAGGAAACAAGGTTTGTGTTGCTGCTCTGTCTTTCTCTGGCTCCTCCCAAGCCCTGGCCCCACTGCCTGGGGTCACTGAGTGGGAAGAGGCCTCGGAGACAGGAGTTCTTTGTGATTCTGATGGAACTGGTGGCTCAGAAAAGCTGTTGAAGCTGGGGAGCGCAGTGAGCTCCCGGCACGTGGCCGGGTCTGGCCCTTGGCTCCAGCACAGCGGGAGCTGGTGCTCGGGAGGGAGGGTGGCACAGATCCAGGGATGTGGGAGGGATGGGAAGGTTTGAAAAATCACTTCAGTAGTTGGAGTTTCTGCAGATGAGAAAACCACAAAACAGAGTTCAAGGAGAGTTTGGACAATGCTCTCAGGCACAGGGTGGGATTGTCGGGGCTGTGCAGGGCCAGGACTTGGACTTGATGATCCTTTTGGATCCCTTCCAACTCAGGAGATTCTGTGATTCTGTGGAAAAAAACCCTCCAGAAAATCCCATTTTGTGGATCTGCTCATTTCTGAGTGTGCCTTCAGCCAGCAAGTTTGTCCCAAGTCCCTCTCCAGCCCTCCTGGAGCCCCTTTAGGCCCTGGAAGGGGCTCTGGGGTCTCCCTGGAGCTTCTCTTCTGCAGGTGAGCACCCCCAGCTCTCCCAGCCTGGCTCCAGAGGGGCTCCAGCCCTGGAGCAGCTCCGGGGCCTCCTCTGGGCTCTCTCCAGCAGCTCCAGGTCCTTCTGCTGTTGGAGGCCCCGGAGCACCAACATCAGCATTCCCAGGCCGAGTCTTCCCACTGCAATCCCAGCTCATCCTGGTGTTTGGAGCAGTGGTTCTGGTCCCGCTGCTTTTGGCTGGTTTGACCATGGTTCATCTCTCCCCGAGCTTGGTGGGGAGACTAGAGATTGACTCAGTTTCCTTCTGTCCTTGTGGATTCACAGCCTGGCTGAGGCTGGGCTGGTCTGTATGGGATCTTGGAGATGGTCCATATGGGACCTTGGAAATGGTCTGGTCCAGCCCCTGCCCAGAGCTTGGAGCTTTGGGTGTCTCCAGGCCTGGGATCAGTGGGATCTTTAACACTTGGAAGTGCTGTTTTTTAGTGGTTTGCAAGTAGGTCAGTACTTCGCACAGTGGTTCTTGTGCCTGGCGTTTGGAATATCTGGGATAATGGAAGGTGTCCCTGCCCATGGCAGGGGCTGGGACTGGGTGGGCTTTGAGGTCCTTTCCAACCCAAACCAGTCTGGGGTTCCATGATTTTGTCTTTTCCCCAGAAGGCACTGATGGAAAATCTGCTTTAAGGTCTCCTTGGGCTTTGGTGGGCGCAGCCCAGCTCCCCCAGCCCCATCCTGCATCCTCTCCCTGCTCATTTATCGGGACGTGCCCCCCAGCCCCGCTCCGTCCCCTCTGCCGAGTCCTTGGGGTTTGTTGTGGCGATGGCGAGCCCAAGGGAAGCTGAGGGATCACTTTTCCTTTCCGTGCTCCCCGAGCTAAATATACAGAGCAGCAGCTGAGCGCGCTGCCGGCGGGAGCCGCAGCAGGGCCGCTGGCATTGGTGACATTGCCGCGCTCCCGGCGTCACCCGCGGGGGGACAACATCGCCCCTCGGCCAGGGATAGGCACAGCTGGAGCCCCGAGTCGCAGCCCCTGCTGAAACCACGAGTTTTCCCAAATTCTCCCGCTTTCCGTGTTTTCTGCCGGCGGGAAGAGCCGTGGCAGCTTTTGGGCAGCAGAGCGGGGAGCCCCAGCTGGAGCTGCCGGGACCTTCTGTGGCCTCGGCAGCACCTGTGGTGGATTTGCAGGGAGCCTGGAATGTAAAGCTGCCCAGAGCTTTGTCCTGCCCTGTCTGATGTTAAAACACCATCTCCAGATCCAGAGATGTTCGTTGGGTGCGGATATAATCCTGGTGCACGTGGAAGAGCCCGGGGATGAAGCTGCCTGCGTGGGGATCGTGTCCTGAGGGGCGGGAATGGGGAATTATCCTTTGGTTCCATCTGTTGGGCACGGGAATGTGAGCGGTTCTCCGTCTGCTGGGGGATTTCACAGACTGGTTTGGGTTGGGAGGGACCTCAAAGCCCACCCAGTGCCACCCCTGCCATGGCAGGGACACCTCCCACTGTCCCAGGCTGCTCCAAGCCCCTTGGGCACTGCCAGGGATCCGGGGGCAGCCACAGCTGCTCTGGGCACCCACTGAGCTATGATACAGATATTTAGCTATATTTTGCAGTGGAACTGCCTCCCCTCCTGCCTGTGGCATTTGTTCCAGCTTGGATTTGAAGGTGCAGATCAAATCCCATAGTAATTCTTGGATTCTTACTCCATTGACATAAAGCTGGTTCCATTGGGCCATTTAGGTGAATTTTTGATGATACTATAATTCAAAGAAAAGTCTGGAATCCCAAGCCCTACTTAATTATCCCTTCTCTGTATTAAAATGAATTTAACATATTTACTTACTGAATGTTTCCTGGCTGGTCTTCCCAGGAACAGAAATATTCAGGAGCACAGCAGGGAATATACTTATATATATATATAAACTATAGATGTGTATATCTTATATATCTAATATATCCTTTATATTTATATTTTTTAATTTATTCAGATTTGTTAGGACTTTCCCATCAAAATTATTATTATTCAGAATTTTTTTTAATGCTCCTCATGTGCCTAAAAGATGAACCAAAGCCTAATCCTGCTGTTAATTCCTCTCCTAGTTCTTGAGGGAAGACTTGAATTACCATGACCCCGCAGTCAAGCACAGCACGTTCCATGGAGAAGACAAGCTCATCAGTGTGGAGGATCTCTGGAAGGCCTGGAAAACATCCGAAGGTAAAAAAGGGCGAAAAGCCAAAAACCCTTTCCCGAGAGCGCCAAAGAGTTTGGATTTCCGACGCCCTGGGCAGAGCGTGCAGCTCTCAGGAGGAATATGCTGCTTTTCCTGCCTCGTACCAGTCCTTGTGCTCTTCCAGCTCCCTTGTTCAGGCGTGGGTGTCCAGGATTTCCTCGGGGTTGGTACTTCCAGACTGTCAGTGCTGCACCTGAGCGTAGCCACCAAAGTATCAATGGTCCTCTGCCCTAGAAATGTGTGTTCAGGAGAGCCAGATGCTGCCCAGGTCCGGGTTCTCCTTCAAACACCCGGTTTCAGATGGAATTTTAATGTAAATTCTAAATATTCAGTAGAGCTGCGTGGGAGCTTTCCTGCAGTTTGTGTTTTCCTGAGGAGAAACTTCTGAACCTGAAAAGCTCCTTCACACAGTGAAAAGAAGGGAGAATAAAATCCAGGAAGTGTCATAAGTAGAGTCCGTGTAGAAATAACTTTAGGCTGTTCCAAAATGCTGTTATTCATCCCAGCACCCAGGGAGGTGGTGGGAGTTCAGCCTCGGGTGAGAAACTTCTTGAAACCTGGGAATTTTGGAGCAAACTTTGAAGGTTGGCAAGTGCTTCCCCAGTGCTTTCACACAGAATTCCACAGAAATGAATCCATTTTTTTTCAGTGCTCCTCATCTCTAAAAGAGTTCTGTCAGCGTCCATTCCTTGAAATACTGGGTTTTAGTCTTCTAATCAGTTCATCGGCCATAGAAATTTCAATTTCTCATTTGTGTCCTGATTGCATTTGATTTTTGTGTCTTGGCCCTTAAATTGCTCAGGGTGGGATGTGCTCCGTGTTTCCAGAGCTCTGTGGATCCATTGTAGGAGTGCAGCAATCCCTCCCATTCCCAGGGGGACTCAATGGACACTGAGGTGCAGCATTTGCAGGGTGGATTGAAAACACAATGGGACTGTGCATGAGAAGAGAAGGGTCCAGGGAGAGCTCAGAGCCCCTTCCAGGGCCTCAAGGGGCTCCAGGTGTGGAGGAACAGGACACGGAATGGCTTCCCAGTGCCAGAGGGCCGGGCTGGATGGGATATTGGGCAGGAATTGTTCCCTGGGAGGGGGGGCAGGCCCTGGCACAGGGTGCCCAGAGCAGCTGTGGCTGCCCCTGGATCCCTGGCAGTGCCCAAGGCCAGGCTGGACACTGGGGCTTGGAGCAGCCTGGGACAGTGGGAGGTGTCCCTGCCATGGCAGGGGTGGCACTGGATGGGCTTTAAGGTCTCTCCCAGTCCAAACCAGTCTGTGATATTCTGTGTGATGATTCCAGAGCTGGGTATCCCAGACCAGACTCTCTCCCCCATGGAGTTGGACAGGGATATGTTGAAAATTCTTGTCCAAGTCACTTAGGAGTGGCACAATTGCCCAGGACAGGGATGGAGTCATATCCCGGGGGGATTTCACAGCCCTGTAGATGTGGCACTTGGGGACATGGTCAGTGGTGGCCCTGGCAGTGCTGGGGATGGTTGGACTCAGTGGGCTCAGAGGGCCTTTCCAGCCTCAAGGATCCTGTAATTCCATGACTCAAATGAGTCCCTGCATCTCCTGTATCCAAGGAATGCCTCGTGTAAGAAATATTTATCCCATTACAGGGCTGCTTACAGATGGCTTTGCCTGGCATGTATCTTAATGTCAGCTGGGAAAGGGTAGAAATCGTTAAGGGATGGAGGAGAACATCCCTTGATACTCTCCAGGCCCCTTAATTAGTGAGCTGCCTTGGCTCTGGCCCTGCTGCTGGCACACACGGGACCTGCCACGTCTCTGGCAGAGCTGCCGTGGCACAGTGCGTGTCCCGCTGTTGGATTGAGTTCCTGCTCTTGTTTTCCCTTTCATCATCTTGTAGATCTGGCTGATAGAGTAAGTTACTGGTTTCCGAAGGGTGGTCTGATGTCATGGAATCACAGAGAGTTTGGGATGGGAGGGACCTTAAAGCCCATCCAGTCACACCCCCTGCCCGCAGGGAACCTTCCACTGCCCCAGGCTGCTCCAAGCTCCCTCCAACCTGGCCTGGAACACTTCCAGGGATATCTGAAGCCTAATTTTGGAGCTTGAACTGAAGTAATGAAACTGGAATCAGGCTGGTAGGAAAGGTCTGCTCCTTGCTGTGGGTGTGAAAAGCAGCTGTGAAGGGCACTGACGTCCCACAGGGAGGGGGTGGCTGGGCCCGCTGCATTTGTTCAAGCCATTGCTTTTCCTCCCTTCCACTGCTGCTCTTCCTGGTCGCATGTGGAAAGTAACCCATCTCTGAGCTCCCTCATCTCCACCAGATCCTTCACCTCTCTCATCTCTTTCATCTCATTTCTCTGAGCTCCACCTCCCTCGTCTCTCTCAGCTCCCTCAGCTCTGTGAACTCCCTCGTCTTTCTCAGCTTCGTCAGCTCAATCAGCTCCCTCATCTCCCCCAGATCCCTCATCTCCCTCAGCTCCCTCATCTCCCCCAGATCCCTCATTTCTCTCAGCTCCCTCATCTCCCCCAGATCCCTCATTTCTCTCAGCTCCCTCATCTCCCCCAGATCCCTCATTTCTCTCAGCTCCCTCATTTCCCCCAGATCCCTCATTTCTCTCAGCTCCCTCATCTCCCCCAGATCCCTCATTTCTCTCAGCTCCCTCATTTCCCCCAGATCCCTCATCTCTCCCAGACTGCTCATCCCTCATCCCTCAGCTCCCCGTGGGAGGCGTTGGGCTCCCTGGAGCTGGGGAAGATGTTTCTCATCCTCGTGGGCCCGTTCGGTGTTGGCACTGCAGCAGAGCTGTGCCCATGGCAGCGATGCCGCCCTTGGGGAAAAGGGGCCTTTTCCTCCCCCAGCTGCTGCCCGGGGAGCCAGGGCCCGGGGCTGTGGGCACAGGGCTGTCAGGAGGGGAACGTCACTGATGGGTGGTTCCCGGGGCAGCTCCTGGGCTTGCTGGAGCTGGGGAGGAGCGGCTGGGGCTGAACAGGGACAGAAGATGATAAATTAAAGTGTAACACAGCCCCCTCTGTCCAGTAAAAACATCTGCTGTGTCCCAGGCCAGGCTGGACACTGGGGCTTGGAGCAGCCTGGGACAGTGGGAGGTGTCCCTGCCATGGCAGGGGTGGCACTGGATGGGCTTTGAGGCCCCTCCAACCCCAATCTGTGACTCCCTGGTATTTACTGACGATTCCAGTGGCTCAGTACCCCTAATGAGCTGTTTGTGCTCTCCTCAGTGTACAACTGGACGGTCGACGAGGTGGTTCAGTGGCTCATTTCCTACGTGGAGCTGCCCCAGTACGAGGAGACCTTCCGGAAGCTGCAGCTGAGCGGCCACGCCATGCCCAGGTCAGTGCCGTGCCCAGGTCAGTGCCGTGCCCGGGTCAGTGCCGTGCCCGGGTCAGTGCCATGCCCAGGTCAGTGCCGTGCCCGGGTCAGTGCCGTGCCCAGGTCAGTGCCATGCCCAGGTCAGTGCCGTGCCCAGGTCAGTGCCGTGCCCAGGTCAGTGCCGTGCCCGGGTCAGTGCCCACGGTGTCCCCCTCGGACATGTGCAGGGAGAGAACCAGGGCCTGGCAGGAGTCAGCTCCTCTCATCACCTGAAGTTCCTTGGCATATGCAGTTTCCCAGCCTGATTCCTGTTCTGCTCCAGTTGTGAGTGAAAAGAAGGGAAATTTGGGTTAGATACAGGGAAGGAATTCCTGGCTGGGAGGGTGGGCAGGCCCTGGCACAGGGTGCCCAGAGCAGCTGTGGCTGCCCCTGGATCCCTGGCAGTGCCCAAGGCCAGGCTGGACACTGGGGCTGGGAGCAGCCTGGGACAGTGGAAGGTGTCCCTGCCATGGCATGGCACCTGCATGGCATGGATGGGCTTTAAGGTCCCTCCCCATCAAAACCATTCCATGATTCCATGTAAGAGAAACACTGGCTGGGAGTTGGCCTAAACTTGTAACAGGTTTGAAAAATCTCAGTGCAGCTTTTTGGATAAAGGTTCCTGTCACTGAAAAAGGGGCTTTTAATCTGACTGTGAAGGAGGGATTACTGGGGATAAAATGAGGATGTTTTTGGGGCAGCACAATGTGTGTCCACATTTCTTCCAAGGGAGAACTGTGGTTTATGGTCTGTGACACAGGATGTAAAGGCAATGGAGATTTGGTTAAAAAATAGTTATTAGTGATTGGTAGGACACCAGAAGATGGGTTTTGATGGGAAATCAGTCCCTCATGCTGTCAGGTTAATAAATTAGGCCTGGCCTTGGTTTCTCCTGCTCTCTCCCAGTCCTAAAAATGCTGCTGCAAAGTGTCCTAGAGACACCCTGGCTCAGAGACAACAACAGTGAGGGATTTGTCCTGACGGCAGGGAGCTCCCAGGCCCTGCTCCCGCGTGTCCCTAATCCCTGGTCTGCTCCTGGTCCTGGTGGACGTGCCCACAGCTCGTTGTTTTCCCCTGTTGTGCAGGCTGGCAGTGAACAACGCCACCATGATGGGGACGGTGCTCAAAATGACCGACCGCAGCCACCGGCAGAAGCTGCAGCTCAAGGCCCTGGACACGGTGCTCTTCGGGCCTCCTCTGCGTGAGTACCCGGGGCGCCAGCGCTGGGAAGCGCCCCGGGGCCGGCGAGGCCTCGGCCGGGAGGAGCTGGGTGTGCTCAGGCTGGGCACCGCGGCCGGGAGGAGCTGGAGCTGGGTGTGCTCAGGCTGGGCACCGCGGCCGGGAGGAGCTGGAGCTGGGTGTGCTCGGGCTGGGCACCTCGGCCGGGAGGAGCTGGAGCTGGGTGTGCTCGGGCTGGGCACCGCGGCCGGGAGGAGCTGGAGCTGGGTGTGCTCGGGCCGGGCACCGCGGCCGGGAGGAGCTGGAGCTGGGTGTGCTCGGGCTGGGCACCGCGGCCGGGAGGAGCTGGAGCTGGGTGTGCTCAGGCTGGGCACCGCGGCCGGGCCTGGGGCACCCAGACTGCCCGGTGCAGCCTCACCCGGGAACTCATCCCAGCACGGTTCCCCTGGAGCAGGAGCGGGTTGTCTCTGGATTTATGGGAGCAGCCTGGGCTGGCGTTCCCCTCTCGGAGGGCTGCTCCCCGAGGCGCAGACCCCCCGTCCTGCAGGGTAAAACCTGCTGGCCGCCCGTGGTGCTGAGGGTGGGGGGTGAGGTGCTGGAGGGCAGCCATCCCGCCTGCTCCCAGGGAAGCTGCTTCCGCGTCCTGGAGCTCTGTCATCGTGTCCTGGGCTTTCCTGGGGCTCCACTGTCATGTCCTGAGGCTCTGCTGGTGACTCAGGCTGTGAATTACCCACCTCTGGAGGAGGGAAGGAGCAGCAGGCTGGATGGGAAGGAGTTTAGGATGGCTGATATGAGGGCCCGGGCTCCTTTGATGAGATCAGGATCTCAAGCTCTCTGATGCCTATCTTCACGCTCCAGGTGCTCCCTTTGCATCCATTCCCCCTGGCTCGTGTCTGCTCCCTATTAAAGGTGCTTTTGTCTCTCTCCCCCTCTGCCATGGCTTTCTCCTGGGCTTTGGGTGCAGAGAGGTAGAATCCCCCCTTTCCTGCTGCCCATGCTGGGGCATCAGCACGGGAATTTCGGGGGCCCAGTGCTCGTGGCTGGGGCACGCCCAGCCTCTCCCACTCCAGCACCTCTAGGTCCTTCTCCCCAGGGCTGCTCTCCAGCCATTCCCACCCGGTCCTGGGAAAGCTGTCTGCACAGTGTGAAGCACAGTGCGAGGCTTGGCAGAGCCGTGGGAAGGGAATCACAAGCCTGGGTTGTACAATCAGCCATTTTTGCTCACAGTTATTGAAAAGCCTCTTTTTGTGCAGGCACAGTTCGGTTTTTATTTGTTGCCCATGTTAAAAGTGAAGCTTTTTGGTGAGTTGGTGGCCTGGCCAGGGCTGGTGGAGCTGTCCTGGGTGAGCTCCTGCAGCAGTGGCTCCAGCCCAGCGACTCCTGTGCTGGGGGTGGAATTTCTCCGGAGTTCTTGTGTGCTGTGTAAATGGCCAAGTGAATGGCTTGTACTGGCTGGAACTAATGGCTGTTCCTCACGCCGGAGCTGTTCCGTTCTGCCCTGCGGCTCCCTCGGCTCTGGAATCTGACCCTCCCTGGGTCACGCAGATCAAAGCGTGCAGGGAACCGCGGCGGTCGGGCTGCCCCGGCCCGAGGGCTGCTCACACACCTCTGATCTCTGCGCCTGGAAGCTTTCCAGGCCAGGCTGGATGGGGCTTGGAGCAGCCTGAGCTAGTGGAAGGTGTCCCTGCCCACAGCAGGAGGTGGAATGGGATGAGCTTTAGGGTCCCTCCCAACCCAAACCATTCCACGATTCTATGACTGTATATACAGGCCATGTGAGAAGAGGAAATACCCTTTAAATCTGCAGCTGAAGGAGAGATTTATACCTTTTCAGAAGGTAAAATTTGCTGGTTTCTGGTCGTCTGATTGGCTTTGTCTCCCGTTATGGGGAGAGGTTGTTTATCTAAACCAATTCCTTCAGGAATGGATTGCAAAACACCTTTCAGGAGCCACCAGCAATCGGCAGCTTCAGGAAGTGCTGGGTGACCTTTTAAGCTGCAGAGGCTGTTTTTACACTGTGGTGATGTGGTGGTCTCGGATGTGTTCCTGCTCCAGCTCCTTTCCTGTGGCCAGGGGAGGTGGCTCTGGGGAATAAAGTGGGCTCTGGAGGGGAGCTGGGCTCTGGGGGTCTCTGAGCTGCTGGCAGGGGGATGTGGTGCACTGGTACAGATTTCCAAGGGTTTGTCTCCTCTCTTGAAGTTCTGTTCACCGCAGGTATAAAAGCGTTGAATCAAAGCAGCCTAGATTGGAGCCCCAGTGCTCCTGCAGGCTCCTGAATCCAGAGACACCCCGCTGTCCCTGGGGATCACAGCAGGTGCACACGGTGCTGTTCCTGCTGCTGGGTGAAGCTTTTCCCAACCCAGGGCTCCAGGGTTGGATGTCTGGCTCGTGGCAGAGGTTTCAGCCGGTTTCTGTGTGGATCTGCAGGCTCCTGCCATCCCTCCAGGTCTGGTTCCTGCTGCCAGGCTCCAGCCCTGCCTGGAGGGCTGACCACTTCAGCTCTGTAATTAATCCAAGTACGAGGGAGCATGGTACAGTTACGATGTAAGTGAGGCGAGGTGATTCCTTCTTCTGTGTCTGTCCCTTTGGGGTCCTGTTCCTGTGGTTCAGGAATTTATCTGGCACAAAATAGCACAGCTTCAGGTGAAACATGGAATCCCAGACTGGTTTGGGCTGGGAGGGACCTCAAAGCCCATCCAGTGCCACCCCTGCCATGGGCAGGGACACCTCCCACTGTCCCAGGCTGCTCCAAGCCCCAGTGTCCAGCCTGGCCTTGGGCACTGCCAGGGATCCAGGGGCAGCCACAGCTGCTCTGGGCACCCTGTGCCAGGGCCTGCCCACCCTCCCAGGGAACAATTCCTGCCCAAGATCCCATCCAGCCCTGCCCTCTGGCACTGGGAAGCCATTCCTTGTGTCCTGTTCCTCCATGCCTTGTCCCCAGTCCCTCTGCAGCTCTCCTGGAGCCCCTTTAGGCCCTGGAAGGGGCTCTGAGCTCTCCCTGGAGCCTTCTCCTCTCCAGGTGAGCACCCCCAGCTCTCCCAGCCTGGCTCCAGAGGGGCTCCAGCCCTGGAGCAGCTCCGGGGCCTCCTCTGGGCTCTCTGCAGCAGCTCCAGGTCCTTGTGCTGTTGGTGTCCCAGGGCTGGAGGCTCTGCAGGTGCAGCTTTGCTCTTTTGAACGTGGGAGAGAACTTTGTGTAATTTCAGCTCTTTCCCTGCTGCTCCTCTCGCCCTGGGCCAGAGACCGATGGCACCGCGGCCGTTCCACAGCGGAGCCTCAGATTGTTCCTGTCCAGTTTATTGTGATTTAAATCCCTCTGGATTTGTCCCTGGCCTGCAGCAGGGCTGGCACAGCCTGTCCTGCACCCGTGTGGCCTCGGCTGCTCCCAGCACCAGGCAGACCTGAACACACATTACACCTGCAAAGGCTGCAGGAAAAGCCACATACACCACGGCAAACTGACTTCTCTCCCTTTCATATTTCCTTTTTCTGGGAAAGGAGGGGGAACAGGCACAGTTTTCTCTGTTTGTTCTGCTCAGCTGCAGCCTTGATGTCCTGTTGGGTTTGCAGCTCTGCCTGGGCTTTGTGCTTGAAAGAAGATGAAATGATTGAACAACGAGGGAGGGTTTGGAACTGCAGGAGGGTTGATTTAGATTAGATACCAGAAAAAAGCATTTACAAGGGTGGGAAAATGGAGATGCTCCCAGGGCTGGA
>VXAZ01000240.1:9970-93347 GCA_013399875.1 Gymnorhina tibicen
AAAACATAATTTTTATTTTCCTTTTTTGGTTTTTTTTTTTTTTTTTTTTTTTTTTTTTAATTTTAGTTTTTATTTTCTTTTTCCCTTTTAATAAAATTAATGTTTGTGAAGCTGAAGTAAGACAAGTGCCAAACCTTGTTTTTAATTCCAGCTCAGCAGCCTGGCTGGTCGGAGTACAGGAACTTGACCCCTTTTTGTTGCTATCTTGTGTGTTTCTCCAGTGTGAAAGCCAATACAATCTGCAAAGCCAGCATAGATAAAGAGCTCTGGAGGGTTGTGGTATAGTAGCAAGACTGTTTTGTGACCGTGTTCTGAAGGCAGACCGCAGGTGACAGTATTATTTACTTTTGTTGCTTGGGGTCCAAAGAGAGAATAAATTGCTATTGATTTTTGAGACATTACGGTGAGGTGTCTGAATGCCTGCAGAATTGCTGGGTGGTAGGACAGTCAGAGTCTGCATGGAGATTGCTTTGGAAAAATTTTTTTTCTTTTGTTGTGTTGGTTTGGTTTTTTCTTAATTTTCAGAACCAGCTGCTAGAAAAATTTGTTGTTTATTACAAATATATTTTATCTCTCCAAAGAATAGAATTCAACAGCCATTTTATAACAATTTGAAATAGATTAATGGAGTTTGGAATACAGCCATCTGTGTACATTACTTTTAAGAGGAGAATGCTGAGCGTTGCATTAAATTAACCACTTCATTAAAGACATCTCTTTCAGAGGTATAACAATTTATAAGAAGAAAATCAGCTGTATGGAAGTGGAAATGATACACAGCTAACAGTTTTCCCCACCCTCTCCTCACAAAGCTCATTTGTGTGGACTATTCAGGTTTTACATAATTACTCTACAGAGGTACTTTGCCATTTGGGGGAAAAATGAACCCGCTACTTTTATGTTTGTTACTTTAAGATTTTATAGCTATGCTACATCGTAGTGACACCTGCTGGGAGAGATCTGGAGAAAACAGCTGAAACTATGGCTGCTGCCTGTCAGCTGTTTTCCCTGAGTCCAGAGCGTATTCCCGGGGTGGCAGTCCGGGATGACGCGCGGTTTGTAGCTCCCCTGGAGGGCATCTGCTGTCACTCCTCTCCGAGGAGCCTGACTCCCCTGCCACATTCACTGAGCCTCACAAACTCACTCGAATGTCATTGCGCGTTTGGATCTCCCAGCTGGGACTTAAATGCACAGCACCAAAGAGCCTAGGTGGATGTGTAAAGTAATGATGGAAGGTAGTGAGAACGGTGCATCCCAGGTATTAACGTGCTCCACTAAAGGAGACATAAAGCAAGATTTCCCTCTACTTTAATTGATCAGCATTTGTGTATTTACTGTTCTGCAGTGATAATTTATGACTGCATTCATACCTATTTAGCTGTTTACCATGGGAAGAGGAATTTCCTGCATGAAGAAGCGTTTCAGGACCAGCTTCCAAATATAAACAGAAGCTGATTGATTCTAAGCTGAAATAGTGTGAGGGAAGCTACAGCTTCCTCCCACCCCCAAGCCAAATGGAGTGAAATTTCCAAGACTTCTGTCAATTGTAACTTTCAGTTTTCACATTATGTGGAGAACTGTGAAACTTGCGAACATTTTTTTTACAAAATCGGTGGAAAGAGCAGTGGATCCATGTACTTGTTCCTCAGCTTCTATAGCCTCATTTTTGCTTGCATCTGGTATAGTTCTCTGATTTATAGCTCTTGGTGTATTTGTCTTGAGATTTGCCTCAAAACAAGCTAGATACTTGAGCCTGAGAAATAGCTATCTGATTTCTGTCCAGGATACTGCCTCTCAGAGACTTCCTGAAGATTTATGTAAAGCGGTTCCCTGAACAAGAGTGCAAGGCTCTTGTCTGCTCTTAAAGCTACAGAAACCTTCTTTGTTTCTTTTCAAATTCTCTGCAATTGTTTTTCTATTCAGTTAAGAAAGTTCTCAGAAATTACACCAAAACTCAAAGGGTTTCAAGGAGTTCCCCATAATATCCCCTCAGAGCCCTCTCCTTTCCTTGCTCTGAGGGCTCTGTCCTGGTACAGGATGATGGGTCTGGGTGAAGTTGTATTGCCATTGCTAACAGTAGTGCTAGAAATTTCCTCCCCATTTCTAGGTTTACATATTATCCATCCATAAAAACTGTGTGAAGTTCAAGATTTAGTTAATTGCCGTAGACAAAGAAAATACACTTTCTGGCTTCTGAGCAGTAGAGATCTGTGAAAGATGAAAGACCCTGAAATTACCTCCCTTTATCTTTCCTAAGGAAGGGCTACTTGTATTTCCAAGACTGACAGACATTAAGCCAGCAGCCTCTCCATAACAGTGAAGCCATGTAACAATGAGGCTGTGCCAGCAAAGATCAATAACTGCCACTTAGTTGAAGGGTAACAGTCTGTTCCTACCTGAACCAGTAGTTTGCCCATGACAAATAATCCTTGAAGATAATCAGATCACACCACTTGATTTAATTCACTTTCTACAGCAGGAGTATTTGTTCAATGGACCACAAACCCCTCTGGTTTAGCATGACTTCATATATATTTGCTCATTCGTCTTATTCCAGGCTATTAAATTTTGTTTCTATTTCTTATATCTAAAAGGTCTTGCTGTATAGCATTAAAAATAAATTTTCCTTTAAAACATTCCCTACTTTAGCTCCCTACAGCAAGTTCCTAGCCTAGTAAGCACCAGCTTCCATAGAAGTAAAACTTAAAGGAAGTCCTGATAGTGTCATTTAATATCATCTGATGAGAGACTGGTGATGGTCTGCTCCATTTCTTCTGCTCGTGTCAGACTCATCCATCCAAGAAATCTTTTGCAGCTAACTTTCTGTGAAAGCTACTGGACTGTCTTGTCCTGGGTTTTTTTGAGAGCTAAGAGAAAGTTCAAAAGTGAATTTGTGGGAGCCAGGCCAGCCTGTATTCCTAACACTGATACTCTCTTGCTGTCCTTATAGTCTTCATTGTTGGATAATGAACTTCTAAACTTGTGTAATGGTGCTTGATCTTTATGTACTTATTTATTTTGTACTTATTTATCGAAGAAATGTTTTACTTTATAACATTTAACCTATGAAACTGCACAATGAATTTTATATATCTTCCATTAAGCATAGTAGTATTGTTTGGCTGTGCAGGTTATTGTCCTTTACAACACAGCACCTGGTATGAAATGAGTTAATGCTGTTAGTCTGCAGAGAAACTATTTTTATGACAAAAATAAAATTACTTTGAAAAAAAGGTACTTTAATTGAAAACCCATTTAAGAGGTAAAATTATATTATTGATTATGATCAAAATGTCCCAGACGCTGATGAATTCATCAATTCCTGGTTTAGACATGTTATAAATCTTTTAGTGGAGGCAGGTGAATGTGAATGAGGTGAATATTTTCAAATTATGGTGGCACATTACTTTTAATGTATAAGTTTTTTGTTCTTTGAATGTACTTGTGAATGGAAACAGCTTTTTAAGAGCTGCACTAGAAAAATAACACACAATGAAACGTGCATTATAAATCAAGGCAAAATCAAACTGGTTTATGCCAATAAAAAATATGTTTAAAAAATCATGACAAATTGTTTCAGAGCTTGCTGAAAAATTATTTCAGTAGTCACTCTTCTAGAAGAAAAACTGTGTAGTAAACAAGTGCAAATGATTAAGGTTTCAAGTATAGTGAGAAATTAGACCAGTATTTTTTATAGTAGTGTAAATTGCAACATCTTTTATTCAAGTTTCCAGATTAAGATTCACAAAGCAGTATTTATTTCCTGCATTAATTTGAAGATTATCTATTATGAATCTGCATTATAGACTAATAGCATTGTTTTTTGTGGCAATGACATAGTCTTAAGAATGGAAAATAGTTACCAGTAATTGTATTTTCCGAGATGTACAGCCCCTTACTATCCATAGGAAATTCTACATGGAGTAGGTAGATCATAAATTACATGTATTTTTGAAGATATTTTACCTCTTTCTATGTTCCTGGAAAATTAAGCTTCTTGGTCAGGGCCTGAACACAGCTGATTCACTTAGATAGCATCAGTTTCAAACACATTGTGTGACTGGAACCTTTCACACAGGCTGTGTGGGTGGTGAGAGAGCACAAACTGAGAGCCACGGATATTGTCTGCAAGTACAGTTCTCTGCTGGCATAAATGTATTCCAAGCTAGGACAGGGAAACCGGCCATCCCTACAGCTGAACCTGGGATGTTTTGTAGCGATACCAGATCCATGAGGTGTTAGGTATGGCTTCTTTTAAGTGACAAGGCTCGTGTAAATTGTAGGCTCTGATCTCTCTGTGCACACAGAGACTCAGTCACTATGGTGAGAGTGGAAGAACCCTCTTCCTGGTCCTCTCTACAGCTTAGAGCTTTTTCCAAGAAATAAGTTGTGGCTTCAGGGTGACCATGGCCTGGAAATCAGCAGTCAGATGAGTGCTCTGATGACTACACCCTTGTATAAAAGGAGACTGAAGTAAAATAATTATCAGGGTGCTGCTAGCAAAGTTTTGCACAGTCATTTTTAAACCAAGCTGTGAGGATTGTACCTTCCTGAACAAAGAGTGATGCTCCTTATAGCGTGATTTGTGATGGAAGGTACCTGTTTGCAGTATTGCTGCTTCTTACCCCCATGGTGGTCTCCGCTGTTTTGAAGGGTTTACAAGTGTGCTACATAAACTGCACTGAGACACTGATGATGTTTTTGAGAAAAAGATTGACCGTTTCTTTTTTTTTTTTAATTAGCTCAGTTCCTCATGTCCCAGTCATGTTCCTCATGTCCCAGTCCCAAAAGACAGTCTCCTGCTGTAGTGTGGGGAGAGCAGCAATTCCATAAATATACATGGTATATAAACCGAAGGGTTTGTAGCATGAAGCTAGACAGACTGGTTTTTATAATGAGGTCCTTTATTTATAACTTGTCTGCCCCACTGAAAATACTAAGCATGTTGTTTTGCTTTCTAGAAAACAGATACTTGGTATACTTGAGTAAGTACTAACTGAAGGATATTACAAACACTGGTGTGTTTCTTTGGTTTATTGTTTAAGGAGGTGCCTGACAGTCCAGAGGAGGTGGTGTACATTCTTTACTGCCAGGATATAGGAAGAAAAAGGGAAATAGAAACAATTTTTTTTCCTATGATACTTTTGGCAAATGGAACCTCCTCCCCCACCACCCCCCAATTACCAGGGCCCTTGTAAAGGTATTTAATTGCTGTCCAATTCTTAGAACAATAAATTGTAAAAATAAGATTGCAGGGAAAAAGAATTCATGTTTTCCTTGGAAATCCTGAACATGGAAATTCAGTCGTAGTTTTCTAATTCCTGCAGCAAATCCATCTGCATGTGGCTGTCCACATCAATCTGCTAATTATGCTAGAGATAGTCATGAATATCACAGAGCTGATAAGAACAGACTAAAAGTATTTGGCCGCTGAAGCTTAAATTAGAAATGAAGTTGAATCTGGAGTCTAAAACGTGTAAGAAAATAATAATAATAATAGTAATAGTAATAACAGTAATAATAATAATTTCCTGCATATAATTGAAAACAAAATGTGGATATTGGAAAACAGGATGCATTTTAGTAAAAGTCAGAGTGCCACTACCAGATAAATGGCTTCAAGGATGCCTGTGTTTGCAGGTTTAGCTGTCAGCAGTATCACAGGTACTGCAGACTTTATTTTCACAATAAAACCAGCTATCTTTTATGTAACATCAGCTAGTGTTTTCAGAAAAATGCATTTATTTAATGCCTCAAGAGGGATGCAAAACTTAGTAATGCTGTGGATTGTCCTGCTGTTCGTTTTTTTTTTTCTTGGCGGGGGGGGAGTTGTTGAATTGGAGGGATTTTTTTGGTTTGGTTTCTTTATTGGGTTTGGGGGTTTTTTTGTGAGAATCAAAAAATGCTCAAAAAAAGTCTTTTTTGAGTATTTATGATCCTGACTAAAAGAAGAAATGCTATATGTGATTTTGGGGTTTTGATTAAATCTAACTTGTAATCTTCAGTTTTTTAAACTGGCTTCGAAAGTAACCAGACTCTTTGGGTTTGGGTTGTAATTTATTGAAAGGATAAGGAATTATGTTGATTATAATCACAGGCAGCACAAAGGTCACATGAGAAGTATTGGGAGCTTCATCCAGCTTTGTTCAGGGATTGGCAAAACAAACTTCTGAGGTTATAAAGCAGCAAAGGTGTGGTTTAGTAGAGCTTAAAATCAGGTGTTTTACTAACACAAAAGTAACAACTCTTAGTCATTATTGACTTGCATTGTGTTTGTAGCAGTGACCCAGAGGTGAAAGGCTCCACATCTCATTTCCAACCCTCTGAGCTATGTTGCCCTCCATAATTTAATTTGATGCAAAGCAATTATCAGGCAATTGATTTTTATTGATTGTGCTGTAGGACAGAAACATTTCTGTTGCAGCAGACAAGAACTTCTGGGATTGCCATCCACCCGTATTGACAGTAAGCAGAGAAATGTTTAAAGCTATGTAAGGGAAACTCTTAATGACCTTTGACATCAGTAGCTAGAATGTTTCTTTCTTTACTTTTTGTGCCAGTGTATGCCCTCTGACCTTTCTTAAGTTCTTTGTACTTTTCTTGTCCCTTATTTTTGCTTTCTTTTGGTTTGCATGGATGCTTGCTTGCTTACTTTCTCCTTTTTCCACAAGCCCCCTAATTTTTGAACATTTTGAACATTTTCTTCCCCCTTCCCCATTGCAATATTTTCCATTGCCAGGTGACTTTTCAGTCGTCCTCTTACACAGGTTTTCTTTCTCTCTTTACTAATTTCTGCCATATTTTATGACCCCGTAATGCTTTTCTCTGTGGATCCCCTTTCTCTAATATTTTGTCTTGTGATTCTCAGGTTCTGTTGCTACTTCTGTGGGGATTTACTTCTTTGCTCCAGCAGTTGTTGTCTCAGCCAGTGCTAATTTCACCTCCTTTGTGCACCTGAATTGCACCTGTAGAGCTCTCTTCAGAAACCTACAGCACTAAGTGTAGGTTAGTGCTGTAATTTGACCCATGTGTGTAGTTGCTTTTATAGTGTGGATGCTTCATCTAACAGGCATTGAATTGAGACACACAGATTGTTTCAGATTTTAAGTACTTCAATTTGTAGCACAGTTGCCTATTTTTTTCTAAATTATTAAGAACAAGAATGTATACGACATAATTTAATATTGAGATATGATTTCTGACAGTCTCAATATAATGTATAGAAAGTAATGTAGCATAGATTTAAGAGTATAAATAAAGTAGAGAACAAAAGAGATTTTAAGAACTATATTTGCAAAATACTAATTTAGTTTTGTGGTTATTGTAAATACCAATATGTCTTTTTGGAGTGTATTCACTGTGCATTGATAGATGTTTTTAACTGCTGATTTTGTTTTAACATAAATTCTTATATGATCGAATTATTCTACTTGGAAGTAGTGTAATTGCATAGGGAAAAAAGGAGCTGAAAATGAATCATAACTTGTTAAAAGTAAAAGTTGAAAATGTTTATGTATGAGGACTTTCAGCAGATGTTTTATTCGGAGTAATTCTCTTGGTCTATAGATCTTTTACAACACTGTCAGTGAAACTGGTTTCACTGTTGCTCTCTGATAAAGGTGACTTGGAAATTCAGGTCATGGGTTTCAGTATGGGCAGTAGAAGACAACTTTTATGGGCTACTTGTGGAAATTGATAAAGCTTTTGGAAGAGCTTTGGGAAATCATTCCACTGAAGCATTATTTTTTGATGCAGTGACTTAGGAGACAGAACATTCTGCTGCTGATCTTTGTAGATTGTTTAATTCCTTGCCGTTCAAGGCAGATTGCTAAGCGTGGCTAAAATGTGTGCTAAGAAGATAGGGCTGACTAAGTTTCATTCTGCCACTACAGTTTTTGGCAAACTGATGTTTGAACATTGTTGCAGTTGTCCTTCTAAATGTGGTATTAATACTTTTAAAGCCATTTCCATCTATTTTTTTTCTTTTTAATGGTTCCAGCATGTTGCAATACACTGCAAAAATACTGTCTGTTGCTCATTTTGCCTTTATATTTACAAATGGAAATAATTCATATGATAAAGATGCGGAAAATGATGGCATTGATGGAAAGCCATGCTATTCTTCTATCTTACAGTAGTCATTTTCTGTGATAAAATAATAAAGTTTATTTACTAAATTAATAACAACTACTTTAAATCCTTTCAGAGCAATTTAGAGACACGTCGTATAATTTACAGAATTTCAGAATCTCAGAAAGGGTTTTGTATCCATGGTCTGGAGCTTGGTGTGAGAGGAGAATATACTTCATGAGTATAACACTAGCCACACTTTCCAGTGTCCTGTATCTAATTAGGTTTAATAGTGTCTTCAGAAGGCAGTGAACACTTTGAGGGCATTCTTCCCACTGTCCCATTCTAGTTCCCATTTTTATGTCTTAATCCACTATAGTTATGTTATCAGTCCTGCCCCCTTGCCACTTTCCAAGAAAGTTTTCTTATTTCAGGACAGGTTGCAGCTGCACATAATTTTGGAAGGACTTATGAACAAGAAAGATGTTTGGGAATAAATTATTCCTCAGTCTTTCTCTGTGGTTTAGGATTTTTCTGAGCCAAAGTTTGAAGCTGCACTTTTATTTACTAGGCATTGGTAGCAATTTTTGATTGTATTTCTCCAGGTACTTTTTGAACCCATCTATAGATAAAGAAAGCATTGACTGGGGGAACCTGTTCTGTTTAAGAAGTGGCGCCAGGGCAGTTAAGGAAAGAATGATGTCAAAGACAAAAAAAAGGAAGACAATGAAATTCAGGAGAAATTTGTAGGAGAAATGTAGAAACTTCAAATGTTACAAACTATTAGTGTTTACCAACATAACTGTTTACTCCCGTGGAAATGAATGTTGGGTATAAATGATTAAGAAGAGAGATGTAGCATCCCATAGTTCACGCTTCTGAATTCCATACCAAAACCTTGGGAAATTAAGCAGTATTATATGTATCAATCAAGGTTAGTGTATAATTAGTATAACATTCAGGTTTTCATTAGCTTTATTTGTGATCAGCAGCAAATCCAGCAAGTTTAAATCCCTTTTCTGCAATTTGGGCATACATATCCTTAACTATTTTTCTGTGAAGCAGGAGTGTGTAATATTGAAAAGAGTGTGAATGACTGGTTTACTACCTAACAATGAAGATAATATAGGTAGTTTTAGAGTATTTATGTAATTGTGAAGACAAAGGTACCAGGTATTTTGTAAACTAAATAGGGGAAATAACAGAGACAGATGAAGCTTAGTAAAATAATAAAATTAAATCTATTAAAATAATCCTACTTAGCCTAGGGAATAAAGGGAGAAGTGATGTCTTATGAGCACCTGATAGCAATTAGCATTGGGAACATTTATTTGATTAATTTGTGAAAACAACAGTGTGTCACTGCAATGGTTTTTGGTTGTTTTTCCAGTTTAAATTAAACTCACCTTGCAAAACTTAAGAAGATTTCTTACCCCTTTAGCTATTTCAGGAAGATATATTTCATCTGAAAATTAATCTATTCTTAAACCCCAGTCAGGCTAAGGTATGTAAAATGAGCAACATCATCAGTTCCCTTTGAATACATGGCTTTTGAGAGTGCTCAGCAACTTGGGGTATAGTCCAGCATATTAGAGAACTGAAATGCTGCTCAGTTGTCCTGATGGTTCATATTAGACTTTAAAAAAAAGTATTCAATGGGCATGGATTATTTTGTCTGCTCACTGACAACTGCAGAACATAAGGCAGTATTTGCCACACAACATGTTCTTACTAGTGAGTTCTTGTAAATAGAGCAAGGAATTACAGCAACTCAGGTAAAGCAGCACAGAGAATCTAATAACTATCTATAGGTGATAAAGCCTGCTGTTTTATTATACAATTTTAAATGTTCACCAAAGGAAGAGAGCTAATGTGCTGTGATACAGATCTAATATTTGCTTTGTTTAGTATTTGCCTAGTTACTACTATTCCTTCATTCAGAGACTTAGGTCTAGTGAGTCCTAGGACACTTGTGTTAGGTTAGGGGTCTTGAAATTCTGTACTAGGAGTCCTAAGCACTGAAAACTTAATTTGAAATCGTTTGAGGGCAGAATGACAGATCAATGGCAAGATCAGTTAAGTGTGGAGGGGAGAAATCAATTTTTAACAGATAAATCACTACTTATTAATGGATTAATTAAATAGCCTAGGGTAATGATTTAAATGATTGCTAGAATACAGTGCATTAATTGACAGTACTGTGGTGTTCTTTGAGTTATTGTTCCTTTTTCTTTATGTATTTGAAATAGAAAACTGCTCCATACATAAAGAGAGTTCAATTTTATTGATGGTTTATTGGTCTGTGAAGTTCAAGATACGGTGATTACAAGCATTGAACAATAGGTACAGAAATGAAATACCAACATTGTTCTTATTTGATAAGTTTTCAATTTTCCGTCATGATACAATATAAAATCAGTCATCGTTACACACATAGTTAAAAGTCTATTATCTTAGTGTATTAATATATATTGCATATTAACTAATATATCTGTGGCCTTTTTGAATATTATGGCAGTCAGACATAATTACAGCCTCAGGTGCCTGGGGCTACGTTTCACAGTTTGCACACACAGACATACTTAAGCATCTGGAAAAGTAACAAAGAATTACTGTTAGTTTGGATATAACAAGTAGGATCATGTAAAGAAGTAATAGGTCATTTAAGATAGTAAAGACTTTAAGTAAAAGAAGCAATACAACCTAAAACATAAAGAAAGAGATTTTTTTTAATATATGCTGACTGTATTTCAACTATAAACAGAGAATTCTGTTACAGAAAGCAGTGCTTTAGCAAAGGAATGGTCAGTACTTTGCTGTTAATAATTTCTGTATGAGTCTTATTCAAGGCAATGTTATATGATCATCTTGAGTTCTTAAATCTCCCCAGAAGATAAATTGATTCAGATTTCACCATAGGTTGAATATCCAACTACAAATAACTTCAAATGAATCAGTCCTTTGTACAAGATTGATTTCAAAATATTTCTAATTCATTTTGTCACACTTTCATTAGCTTACATGATAGCAGTAATTCAATAAATATTTGAAAGAAATGGCTACCTGTTAATAATTCGGTTTTGTTTTTAATTCTCATACCAAATACGCATTTTGAAGGAGTGTGCACATAAACAACTTCATGTGGCTCATATTTGTATAGTGTATCTTAGGAATAAATGACTAAAGTTAATAGAACAATAGTGAGTAAAATGGTGTGAGTTAGATTCACTCTTTCAAAACATAGTTAAGTATCGTCAGAGTATTTTAGTATGTGTTTATTAACCTTTGTTGAATTAAAATGTATTTTGAGCACTGTTATTTGCATATTTGCCCTACACTAATATATTGCCATTGGGCATCTTACATAAATAGACATATTCAGAAACTATAATTTTCTGGCAAGTTCAGTTTTGCCACTGAACACTACACAGACAATGAAAATATTACCGTGGTTAACATTTACTTTTATTCAATTAATGAATAATGATGAGGGAGCTTACTTTCCTTAAGTGCAGTTATCTCCTCATGTTTTTAGTGGCTTGGAGTTCATTGTTTCTAAATGAATAATAACGCAAGCTGTGGAATAAATGCCATTTGGGATTAGAGTTGATGATGACCCCCAGTCTGGCTCATAATTTCTAATGTTCCTGTCTTGTGATTCTAAAGATTTTCAAAGTAATTGAATCTTTCCTTTTTGTGACTGAACTCCAAAGGGGTTTTTCAATTCCCCTGTTTTCTTTTATAACCATAAAATTAAATTTTTTATCCCATGGCTTCTGTGTTAGTAATATTTTTTTAGAGAAAAATTAAATATGAAAGTCTTCTAACTAGGAAGAAAGGAGATTTACATTTTCTTTACTAATCAATTCTGATAAAAAAAAGCTTTTATAAAATTATAGGCAAGGAACTACATTTGTATTGGGCTTGCAGTTAAAAAACCAAACAAACACAAATAAAAGCATTACAGTTCAAACTACTGGGAGCATCATCAAGAGTACTCTGTATACTTGTGTTTCTTAAAGTGAGATGTCCTTTAAAGGTCCTGAAAGTTTTATAGAGCTACCCAACTGATCTCCTCAAGACTAGTAGGATTATTTATTTATTTTTTTTTTTACCTCAAAGGCAACTCAGTTCTGAATTGAAATGTGTTTTCTGAATCATATTCTTCAAATTTTAAAACCAATGTGGTCTAACCCTCTCTGTCAGAAGTGGGAAAGGAGACCAGTTTTACTGCATGATCTTCTTGGCAAGTACTCCCAGCTCAAATACCTCATGTAACTGCAGCACTGCAGTGGTACCTGCTCAGCACAAGTCACGGTGTGGGTTCATTTGACAGAAGCAAGTTGGAGATAAGAGTTCTTCAGAGCAAATTTTTATTGGTGTTAGAAAACAAGGAAGGAGTATTTGAAAGAAAGGAGAAACAGCTTTCACTTTGCTGTCTTAAACTAAAACGAGTTCTTGATGGGCATACGACACTAAAAAAAGGCTACTAAAATCTTGATAGCTAACTTATACAAAGAAGTCCTTATTTGGTAGAAATCAGTTTACTGACAGGATTTTAACAACGAATGACACAAGAACTTTAAGACCTCTCTTCAGCTGGATTGTATAAATCTCAGTGGGGTTTTTTTGTCTGGTTTGGGGTTTTTTTTTGCTTTTAATAGTGACTGGTGGTAAAACTTTTCAAAACCAAGGTTGATTTTTCTTAATTGCTGTGACTAGGGACAAAATTATCTAACAAGGCCATGTGGCTACCTGAAATCTGTTTGTTCTGGATTTTGTGTTTTCCTTTGTTTTAATGCCCCGTAGTCTAATAGAGTATTTACATATTTTGGAATATATGTGAAAGAATATCATAAATAATTTTATTGTAGTGATGGATGACATAATGATGTAAATGATTAAGAAATGAAATAGTAAGCCTTGCAGTTCTGGACAGATATTTATAGATGTAGAGATTGTCCTTTTTTTTTTAAATTTATTTTGGTGATGGGTAGGTAGGCCTATCCCTACGCTCATAAAAGTACATGTTGAATGTTAAGTCTTTGTAGTGATTTTCTTGCAATCTTTGCAATACATCTTTGCTATACGTGTACAACCTATATGCATCGTGTAGATTGTATACATCTTTTTTTCACTTTGGATGTCCATATTTAAAGACACATTTATCCATTTATCCATTGTCCAAACCCAGAAACACACTGGTATGAAAATCCTGTTGCACTAGAACCTGTGCTGTTAGTGTGAACGAGGATATGTATTTGAGTCGCCTGAAAATTTTTAGATTTTTAATAGTAATCTATAGATCCAGTCTATTTAGGAAACAAATATTGTCCAAAGTGACGGCATACATTAATACAGAAAATTTCAAGTTTATTCATGAGGGGAAAAAAATCCTGTGCTTTGTCATGGGGGACGAGTGTGGGGTTTTGTATTGTTTGGGTTGTGCTGGTTTTGTTTTCTTTAAAGTATAACTAACACAATCTGTTAATCAGTAGGATAAAATTATTTCTGTGGAAACCCTACTCAGAAGAAACCCCAGAGCACGAGCCCCTTTGTTGCTTTCAGTGTGTTCCAGGTCATCAAATTTATGGATATTAATACTTGAAGAAAGTAAATTTTCGTGTGTGCATAATAAATATCTCATTTCTGATATAGCTTTGAAATCTTACTGTCTTAATCAATGACAGTATTTGTTATTTGACTTCAAACTGAACTATTTTTGTGATTTTTCTATTTTTTTTGGAGGAGGTGGCTGGGAGCGCAGGTGTTATGTCTTATTGACTGTAGATTTCTATTCCTCTTGCTTTGAGCTGCAATTTCTTGAAAGGCTGTGAAGAATTTTAGTGTTTCTCCTGTGTGCAAGAAAAGTGGTAGGTGAAATGTTGTGTGTTTATAATCATCTTAAAATTTGTCGTGTTTTGGAAACTGGGAAAGAAATATGCTATTAAATACTAATTCAGAAAAAAGTCTCGATGAGAGTATACATGAGTTTACTCATTTGTTTAGTACATTTTCAATTTTAGAACAACTGTGGTAACAATGTTATACTTTGAACAGCTGAGGTAGACTAATTAATTAATGCACTCTCAATTCAACTTCACAAATTTTCCTTAATACATTTTGAATTTTAGATTTTTTTTTCTTGTACTTCTGAAATTGTATTTCAGAAAAGTACTGCATCAGTGTTATGCCTCAAATATATGAATGTGATGAACTGCCTCTCCCCAAGTTAGTGTAGAAGCCACACTAGCTTATTGTTTCACATAGTGATTTTTAATGTAAAAATAAACATTGAATGTCAGTTTTGGGATACTTTAACTTGGATACTAGGGTTGATTCAGACTATTGACTACTGTGTAATTGTCATGTCCTGTTTATATATATATATATGTACGCTGCCCTTCTGATCTTTCAGTTCAAAGGTGAGATTTTAATAATCCATTGGACAAAGCAAGCAATGCCAGGTATTGAATTGGGCATTAACTTACTGGCAACATGATACTCAACACTTCAAGTTAATTTGTTCCTTTAAAATTCAGTTTTGTAACAAAATGTGGCAGGTGCAAGAATATGCACAGACAAATGATGTGTATACATCTGGAGGGAGTAGTCAGAAAGAATAATGATTATTTGGCATCTTTCATAGTCACGTTCATCTTATAGGACCCTTTCCAAAGTTAGAGTTTGATTATTCAGATTTGTTACAGATTGTCCTGTGGAGACTAAGAGCCTGAAAGTTGTGAAGCTGCCTTTTGAGTTGCTTTGGAATACCTTCCCTTGAAGGAAAAAATTAGGGGTTATTGTGAACTTTAATACTGTAAATACCAACTTTGTGCTTTTTCACCCCTTATTGTTCTGTCATCATCCTGATGTCTTTTGCGTTGGCTGATTATCACCACTGCCACTTTTCTGTAGAAGCCAATGCATAGGAAGGACATAGCTGGGTGGTAGTCCGTGGATGTGCTTCATAATTGCACCTTGCACAGGTCTCCAGTGCGGGGAAGAGATAACGTAATGTCCAAGAGTGGTACCACAGCTGCCTTCTAGACATGTGGGTCAATCCAATCAGGTATCACCGTGAGGCTTCATCCTGTAGAGCTACAGGACGTCCCACAGTCTATGAAAGGGACAGAACAGGCTGTATTTGGTCTTAGGAAGAAAATTCTAAGAAGAAGTGTTGTTGCTGTTTATCACTGTCTAATTGGAAGATGCACAGTGAAATGAAGCTCTTTTCACAGGTGCACCATGATAGGATAGGAGGCAGCAGGCACAAGTTCTAAAAAAGAAAGTAATATATTAGGGAAAAAATAATCATGAGAGTACTAAAACATTGGAACAGCCTGCCTGGGGAAGCTGTGGAATCTCCTTCCTTGATATTCATATCTTGAATAGGACACAGCCCTAAGCACCCTGATATTATTGTGTCTGCTTAAGGCAGCGGTGTGGACTAGATGACCCGCGTAGAAAGGTCTCTTCCAGCCTTAATAGCTCAGTGACTCAACCCAGTCTTCCCATCAGTCATGCTGGTACTAGGTGTCTGTCACGCTGTCAGACTCCTTTTTTTCCTCATCTGCCTCTGGTATTGGCCTCCCTTGCATTTCAGACAGACAGCTTAGAGAATAGTGCAGGAAGTGGCAGGGCTAATCCATTAGTTCATAACTAAAATTCAAATGGTAAGGAACTGGAAATGTAATGGAAGTAAGACTGTGTGGCAGTTCAATCTCATTGATGGACAAATCTGTTTCAGAGGACCAGGCATCAAGTATGCTATTTTAGCTGTTGATAACACCTGCATCAATATATTGGAAAAAATAATATATTCTGGGCCACGGCTTTGTCAGCCAGATGCCTGGCTGCAATAACTGTTTTCTGAAGAAGCAGGTGCAGCAAGGCTTCTATGGAAAATAGCAAAATGAAGGGTGCATCTTATATGTGGCCCCACTTTGTATAGTTAGAGGACAGCTGTCTTTGTCAAGGTGTCCACTCAGGCAGCATTCTTTAGGATGGAAGCTCATAGGCAACACGGATGCAAGTTGCCTGGTTCAGCATGCTCAGCTGAAGAAGCTGAATGCTGTGTGGGCTGCCTCTGCCAGTGTGCATCCACCCCCACACATGATGCTTGTGCTGGGCCCAGCAGCTGAGCCAGGCATGCGGCTGGCCAGTGGTGTATAGCACATCTAGGCTGTGTAAGAGGCTGCACAAGCTGAGCTGGGAGAGGTGGCAGCCCTGTGTCAAAGCCAATACACTCTGAAGGCAAACATAACACACTCCAGGACCCTTCTGGTTTTATGTTTGCTTTTGTGAAACTAAAATCACCCGACGGTCTTGGCAAATGCTGTTGGTAATAAGACTTATGACAATGTCTACAGGGGAAAGTGGCATCAATATAAGTAAATGATTTTGGAAAATCATTCAGAGAAACTACCTTCTGCTGGTTTCTAAATTGAATAACCTAAAAAAGTATGTCTTCTGTGCAGTGAAAGGCTGGAATATGGAAGTATAAGACAAAAAAAAGTCTTGCACTACAGAAGTGCTAATCATTCACATTCTCAAAAGCCACTGGGGCCTAGTGCTTATAAATGTAGTTTTCAAATACTTGTCTATAACAGTGAACATTTGGCTTGGAGTGCTTTGTCACATGAATCTCTTTGAAGTCAAAGGGCTACTGATGCTCTTGAGCACAATACTCTTTAGAAAATATTTGCAAGATTGGGGATTTATAAATAAAGTCTTCATAAATACAGGTTTCCTAATTGAAGTATGAAAGTAATGTCCCAGAAGGGTGATGACTTTGAACAGTAGCCATGGGGTGTGTGTTCTGTCTGAGGAACAAAGTCAGAGCACAGTCTGATTATAACCTCCTGGCAGCAGCTGTTCAAATATTGTTTCTCCGCTTCCATCTCTGCAGAGAATTTGTCTCACAAATATAAACACTCTTAAGTCAGTAGATCATCTTATGTGCTAAAAATAATGACTGCTGGTAAGTAATAAGATGATGTACCATTCTTTTTCTAACTGATGACTGTAATGTTTTCAGGGAGAAGATTGGCAAACAAATGTTGTCTTGTCCAATCCAGACTTTCCAGTGGTCCTTTACAAAATGAAATAACTTCTGTGGTGAGACTGGCATGTTAGCAAAGTTGAATACTGCAAGTCTTGCTGAGAAAGCTGGCTTAGAGGCTACAGGGTCAGTTACTGTGCTGTGAGATATTTTGCATGTACTTGGTGAAATGTTGCCAACAACAAAACAAAAAAAAAGAAGTCTGCCACTTCAGTGTAGATGTGAGAGATGTGTACATGAGAACCAATCAACTACAATAATACAAAATCATTCAAATGAAACAAAGCAAACTGCAGAGTAACAAGGTTCAGAAAAACCACCCTGAAAGCACCTTTGCCTTTAAATAACTTTTTAAATAAACAAAATGAATATTCATGAAACTGTGAAACATTTATGGCATGAAATGAGGACAAACATAAAATTTTTATCATCTTTCGTGGAAGCAATGGCTAGAAAGTAGTCTGGTGACAGATAATTAAACAATTAAAGACTTAAGAAGCAAAGAAGTGTATACAAAGGGGAAATTCCTCTTGACATTACTTGTTCATGGCGATTGCTATTAAGATGATTGGAAAACAATGCTGCAAAAAGGATTTTATGTCTATGTTGTTTCCATACTATATTCTAAGAGAGTATTTCTAGTTTTTTATATCTAATGCTAAGGGTTTTCAGCTGTTAACTTGGAAAATAATTCAGGAGTCTAGTAGATCTTTGTCAGAAAGTATTTTGTGAATAGTAACCTCCAGTTCCACACTTAATTCTTTAAAAAAAATGAAACAATTCTGAAGAAAACACATTTCTTTTCCCAATCTCACTTCTTTCTTCTTCATTTTCTAGAGCTAATACATTTAAGTATTTGTACAAGACCTGCATATAACAATGTTTTCACTTTGTATCCAACTCTGGTATCTGAAGAGGCAGTGAAAGACCTGATTTCATTTCTGACTTTGTTGTAAAAAAATGATTTGTAGGATTTTCTTCCATATAATTTTCATAGCTTTTTTTTTCTTTAAACTAGAGAGTAAGAAAAGTGATTAAACTGTAACTTGTAATTCTGAAGTAAGCTACAGATACGATATTCAAATACCTGTTTTCAATGTTGCAGTATTCCTGTTGTCATTCTGGCCTGGAAACTGTTTAAGGAGAGTGAGGGAAACCCTTCTGTATTACCAGTACTCAGAGAATTCAAAACTTGAAATATTTATGTCTTGGGGTGACTTTATGATGTTGTATCCCCTATTGCCTGCTCCACACAACGCACAGCAGCCTAGAACTCCTGGAATGGAAATGGGAATTACTCTTGGAATGGAAATTACAGAAATTTTCTTAAATTATTCTTGTGCCACACTAAAACACAAAGTAGTGAACCTTTGACTAAAGATCTGTACTTAACATTTATAGAGGAAGAGTCTTAATGTGAGCAAGCCCTTTGCTTATGGCCACACTGAAATATGAAGTAATTCATTTTACAGCTAGCAAGAGCTAGGAGCAGGCATTGAAATCTGCTGTCGCAGTTATTTTCCAATACAGTAAGTTGGATTGCAGATTGTTGCTAAATTATCACATTTACTGCTTTGGCACAGATTTTGATTAATGGTTTTTTTTCAAACCTGCAGTTCTCAATTTTTTAAATTTTTGCATGTTTGTTTGTTTCAAATGATTGTCTGCATTTGAGGTAATAAAGACTAAAGACAGTAAGAACACCCTGTAATTATTTCATTTGCTGTATATTTCCTCACCACATTCCTCAGCTACTGCTCAAGACAGAGCCACAAATTATCATACTACAAAGAAAAAAAAAGGGAAGGGGGTAGGGGTCAGAGCATGTTTTCAGAGACACTTCAATAGATTAGGAGATTGGGAACACAGACTAAATTTGTGCTTTCCTAGTGAGGTGAGTAAGAGCTGTATTTGAAGTGCCCTCAAATACCGTAAGTCTTACAACATTCACAGTGAATATGAGTTTCAATTCCTTGGCAGTACAGCTGCAAGGAACTCTTGAAAATGCATTCTGAAAGCTTCAGACGAATAATGCAGCAGCCTAAAACTTTGTCCAGTATTTCTGCAGGACACTTTTATTGCAAATCATGGGTGTTTGTATATGGGTAAGTGTTAGAACTGCAAACATGATATGTAAGCCTGCAGGCATAAATTGAGACAGCTGAGGTGCCACTTCCAACAAGTGATTGTATTTTAGCAATTAAAACTTCTTATATTTTAATTGTATAAAAGAAAACAAAGGAAACAAGTGATGGAAATATACCATATTTCAGGTATTTGCCTATCAGTAGAGTCTGATTATTGGTCAATTAAGCTTTACTTTGAAAACATTCAGAAAACAGACTTATTGGCATCAGAGGTCTAGCTGACAGAGCAACTGTCTGGAATATATTATGCTTTCTAAGATATGGACTCAGGTGTTATCAACAGCTAAAATACCATGTTCTACCCCCAGCCCTCTGAAATAACCTATTTAGAAACATAATGCAAGGGTAGCATGTCCCAACATTTGAATACAAATTGAATATTTTTTAAGCCAGTTCTCAAGCTAGTTTGTGCAGTATATTAAAATAAAATCAGTTTTTACTGGTTTTTTTTCTCAGACTCTTGAGTTTCCCCAAAGTTTTCCCTTTTATGCTTAGGAACCATTATTATTCATTTCATCCCATGAAATCTGATTATAGGGCTCCAGGGCCATGATATGACAAAACGAGGATGTGTTTTCTAGCATTTTACAATAAAGACTAACTTTAATGTATTACTTTGCATAAAATTGTGTCCTAAGACACTTCAGAGTATGACACGTTGCAAGCCATAAGAGAGTCTGTGCTCTAAATCATGGAAAAGATTTGTTCAAATTCATTGGATGGTGAACAAATTAAATCACTCATTGTGCATGGCCAATAATATTTTCATACTTTAAGCAGTTACAGTATTTATTTCTATAGCACTAGAGCCTTCCATGAGTGTGTTGCTTTCAACAATGAAGGGTGACAGCAAATCTGCTCCTCTGAAATAATTAGCATATTCATCAGGGCATATTAAGCAATTCCAAATTATTTTTTCTTGTGGAGGACTTTTTTTTTTGTGCAGGTGAGAATCAGTAACTCATAAATCACAAAGACAGCAGAATGCACTGAGTGCCAGCCAAATAGGATCTAAACATTTCCACCTTAAAGTAATGAAAAGGAAGAATATTTTGTTAGGTAAAATAAAGAAACAATAATAAATGAGAAAAGCATGATAGAAAGCAGTAGTGTCAGAATGCATTTGAGATATAGCATGGAAATGACATTGCTGCCGGACAACAGTGGTCTGTAAACTCACAATTTTACTTCTGTAGCCACATGTATGATTTCAAGAAATGCATTGGTAATTGTATTGATGGGTTTATCCCTAGAGGGCCAATATAGCTACACTTGACTTCAGTCTCATAAAGTCTAATTTTCCTCCTTGTGGCATAAGAAAATGAGAAGAAAGGACAGGAGTAAGGGAAACAACAACAGAACAGCTATTTAACAAAACCTTTATCACATTGTAAATTTGTAGCTTACTCAATGAAACAAATATTAGCTCATGTTTTAAATTAAGGCCTTTGGAGATAATTTAGTCCAAGACCCTGCTTGAATCAGAGTCCATCAGGTTGTTCTGAGTTTTGAAATGCTCTGAGGGTAGAAACTGCACAACCCCTCCTGACAACCTTATTCCAGTGTTTTACCACCCTTGTGGTGTAATCTTCCCCCCTTTTCATCTAATTTGAACTTTCTGTCTTTCAATTTGTTGCTTCTTGTCCCATCCCTGGGTGCTAGTGTGAAGAGTCTGGCTGCATTGTGTCTGTGCCCTTCCATCAGGAAGCTGAAAACAGCAGGAAGATCTCTCCTGAGCCTCTAAAGCTGAACATAGTTAGTGGTCTCAACTTCGTCATTACAAAGTGTCTTCTGCTGGGCTTGCTCTTGTACATCAAGTCTTTTCGAAGGCTGAAAGCCCTAAAACTGGTCTCAGGGCTTCGAGTACACTCTCAAAAATGCTCAAGAGAGGGGAATAATCACTTTTCCACATTCTGGCTAGAGTGTTGCTAATGCAGTCCACTAGGTCACTGGGTTTCTGGGCTGTGAGAACACGCTACTGACTCATATTCAATTTACTGTGCACCAGGAACCTCAGGTTCTTTCTAGCCAGGTTGCTCACAGACTATGCTGTAATTAGGTTATTCCGTCCCAGATACAGGGCTAATTTACCTTTGTTGAACTTTGTGAGGTTCTTGTCAGACCAGTTCTCCACCTGCTTCTCCAGGCTGACCCTGCAGCATATTGGTTGCTCTCTGCAACACGATTTGAGCTTTTTCAAAGACAAAGCTCTGTGCTTGTGAGCAACTCCTTTGCACGGATTACAATGCCACATCCTCACCTTTCCAGCCTCTCTTTCCTGGAGAGCTTGTTTCTGTCCGCTGCAGTACTCCAGGCATGCAAGCTGTGCCTCCACATCCCCCTAATTTCACTGAGATCATAACTCTACAACTGTGCAGATTTCTCATTCTTCCTGGTTTTTTATCCCATATTATGTATATCCATTGTAGAAGTGCTTGAGATGAACCCTCAGTCACCTGGCTTTCCAAAGAGAAAGGGAGTGTGAGAGCCTTCCTCATCCTATTAAGTCCTGGTCTATTTCTCACAGCCCCTGCACTATTGCTTTAGGTGATAATAAACTTTCTCCAGTTTACCTAGTTTTAATCCCTTCTCATCAGGTCAATAAGTCTGTTTGTTCTCTTTATGCCTTGAGGCAGATCTTCAAATACTGTAAAATGGCATAGCAGTGCTGGTAGGAAGCGGTTTCTACTGTTTTAAAGCACTTAATAAAATTATGGTTTAATTTCTAAGGCTGGTATTCTGCACATTGTTAATTTAAGGTGTAATTCACCAATTACATTCATCTGGTTTTATTCCAAAAGCTCAGGATTAGTGATGCTGTAAATTTGGGTTAGAGTAGTGTGGATTGAGTTAGGAATACAATAGCTACTTAGTGCTGCTAATGCAATCAATCTGTGCTATGTGTTTTCACTGTGCCTGCTCTCTTCTGAGCTAGGTTAACTCAAGAAGGGATAACTCTCACAGAAATTACTTCAGCTAGTTGTAGTGAAGCTGCATACATAGTCTTTTTATTCTACTCATACAGTGTTTTTTAGCTTCCCAGGTGGCTGGTAGATCTTCCTTTTCTTCCAATTTTTAAGCAGCTTTTATCATGCATGTTAATATTAAGAAAATATAGCTATATTCTGTATGAACGTGGCCCTTTGAACAAAAAAAAAGTATTTTATCTATATTACCATATTTTAATTTATATTTTTAATAGAAAATAACACCCTTCTAAGTCAAGTTTCCTAACTCTTTGAGAGGAAATTTATTTGAAAACCTAAGTCAGAATTGTGATTACATTTTTTAATTTTCATTAATTGTCCCATACTTCATAATGAGGCCAGCTCAAAACTCTTAATCTAAATAAAGTGATTTTATTTCCCCCAGCACACTGCTAATTAACCTAATTTTAGTCATGTTGTGGGAAAGAAGTAAAGCAGACAGGAAAAAGATAGTGCTTCCTCATTAATTGGCTCATGCCACAGAAGTCCTTGTTGCAATGGAGTCAGACTTGACTTTTTGAGACTGGCACTGCTGAGCCTTTCAAAGACACTGAAACAGTCAGACAAAAAAGTGAGTAAAAGAAAGAAGGCTGTAACAACCCTTGGGGCTAGGGTGCTACCAATAGAAATGTCTCATCTGGGTTCTTCATACTACTCAACCACAGATATGAGTTTTTCTTGATTTTTTCAGGTTTTTTTTCTCCTCACCAGAAATAGATTCTTATTTCAAAGCATTTTCCTGCTACCTTAACAACTGATACCAAAAGTGGCAGGGAAAAGCTACCTAATACTTTGGTACTCCATATTTTGGCAGTGGGAGACATGTAAATAAGAAATGAAATAGGCATCAGGAAGGGATTCCAGGTTTATAAACACATTTTATCAATTGCTGTGAAAAACCAGTAGAAACAAAATCTCCCAATCACCAACATTAAGGATTGCTAGGGAAAAGGAAATCTGTTTTGAAACAGGGAATAGAACACTGACTTAGAAGGCTGCAATATCGGACAAGATTAGAGAACATCTGGTTGGGAATCTTCTGAGCAGATGTCTTTTTGTCAGAAATAATTTGTCAGTTGAATATGAATAACAGTTTCATCACAGATTTTTCCTTGGCTTTGTTGGAATTTGTTGTCAAAACATAAAGGTAAAAAATAACCCTGCCCCAGAAAAAAACATGAGCATAATGTTCCCTTCGTTGCCTCTTGCAGATTGCAAACTTGAATACTGTTAGAACTTCCCATATCAAATGCATGTGTTAACTATCACGTTATTATTTGTCCTTCTTTGCTCCTTCCCTCTTTGTTGTGTGAAAATTTCAAGCAGAATATTTGTGAAATGTGAGAGGTGTGAAATCTGTCTCCTGGTCATCCCTGTCAAATAGTAGGTATTGGAGACATATAGGAAATAAAAAGGAATAGTAAAGATGAAGGAAGACCTTTGCCTTGATGGTTGTAAAGTATAAGAACTTGATGTGAAAGATGACGTGATGCCAGAGTAAATATCCAGGTTTGTGGAGGTGATATTTTGATAACTGTGACACATACAATTTTAGTTACAACGAATTAGAATCACAGGATGACCGAGATTGGAAAGTACCTCTGGAGGTCATGTTGTCCTGGCTCAAGCAGGGCCACCTAGAAGAGGTTTCCTAGGACCATATTCAGACAATTTTTTAATACCTCCAAGGATACTCCACAGCCTCTCTCGCCACCCTGTGCTGGTGCTCAATTACCTTCACCACTCTCTGGGCCTGGCCTCTGAGCAGGTTTTCAGCCCACCTCTCTCTATCTGCTCATTCAGCCCACACTTCATTACCTTGTCTATGAGGAACTTATGAGAGGTAGTGTAGAAATTCTTGAAGTTTTACTTGACTGAATTATCTTCATATTGAAGATATGACAGAGAAGAATCCAGGAAGTCCATGACTCACTGTGATGAGTAGGTAGACTTATAGTTAATTGTTTACTCATGGTAGTTTGGATTCCTTATTTAACCCTGGTATTTACAGGTTCCTGACTAGAAATAAAAATTAATAAATATTTGCAGATACAGAATTTCACATCAGATAACCAATAGCTTGAAACAACTAAACAAAAGAAATGGTGTAAAAATAAGGTATTGCTCACTTTTTAATTTATTTGAAACTTTCTGATTAGCACCATTTATGGAAATGAGGAAAAGTTAGTTTAAATTGCTACTTATGTTTTTCTACCAAGAATTTGTGTAATAGATATTCATTAGTTATACTGTTAAATGTGAAGTATCTTACAGAAGAGAATCGTTTTCATGCATTCACATATCTACAGGAAAAGACTAATGCAATTATCTCCGTAGAAATGCGAGGTTTGTTATAAAGTATGGAGATGGTCTTGTTTGGGAATCATTTAAAGCAAACTTTCGAAATCATTATCTTCTAGTTAGCAGTTTTGGCAAGCTAAACCTTGAAGTTCAACTGATGAACATTTGTTTAATAGTACATTAAAGCTGGTTTCTTTGGGGGTTTTTCCTAAACTGTGTTGATGATCACAAAACTACTATTAGAAGAATATACTAATTATTGATCTTGGAAACTTGATTTTTTTTCTTAAACGGTATAAACATATGAAGGAGAAAAATAAAGTGTATGCATAATATAAATAAGCTAGGCAAAGTTATTTATTCTTAGCTGTTGAAATTTTAGGTCAGAATTTGTACAATTGGCTCTTAATTAAAGAGTGGAACTTCAAGGCTTTTCTGGGCTGCAGGGTGCTTAAAAATGAATTTTATGTGTTCTTTTAGTTTTATCTAGTTGGCAAGAATGCCTTAACCATGTCCTATGAATGATCATAGTTTCCATAATCTATAGTTATGTTAAAGTTCTTATATTGCAAAAGCAATAATTAAGTTTTAAATTCTAGTACATGGGTGGGGAATTATTGTTGGAAGCAGATGCCCCCAATTAGACATGGCTTCTACAGAATGAATCATTAAAAAATGCTAATTACTTTCTGTATAAAAAAATCATTATTGCATCATTTTAATGCATGTCAGAGTATGTGCCCGGAGCTACATCGTTGTTACATAGCCAAAGAAAATTCTGATGCAAATGTAACTGTTTTCAGTCCTTTCAACTTAGAGTTTTAAAGCAGCACAATGTGTTTGGCTGTAGCTATTGTTCAGTCAGCTTTTTGGTTGGGAGGTGTCTCTTCTCTACAGAATTCTGTTGTAGAAGTTGTCCTTTGCAGTTCAATCCATCCAAGTGTCATGAGCCTAAATGCAATTTCTCTGGTGAGATTGAAAAGATATGAAAAAGAGTAACAGGACTCAGGAGGAAACATACTTCAGTTAATAATAACCAGCAGCAGTAAAATTGCTACAGCAATTTGCAGGTAATTAGCCAACAGGACAAAAAAGACATATGTTCAGGCATTACGCATAACTTTTCTGCAAAAAATTTTTACAGACTAGGCCTTTTACTTAATACTTATTACTTACTATTATTACTATTTATGCAGCATATTTGATGCTAAAATAGCATGTAATTTATAAATCAATATAAGTACATAAATATGCCTTGATTATTTCTGTTTTTTTATCTGCAGGTGGAAAAGATGGTGTTATTTAATTCTTGCATCTGATTATAGGTAGCAGGAGACCTGTAGAAGTAGAATTTTACATTTGTTTCTTGTATATTGGCACTGACCAGAGACATAGATCTGCATATATGATGATAATTTCAAGATTTTAATTATACAATTATTCACAATTTGACAATTGTATTTTAGAGTTTTAGGCAATTGCAATATAACAATTCATGGCTAAACAGGAATGCAGAAGTGTAATTTCAGAAAAATATATATGCTTTGAACCGAGATAATGAAAGTACAGGAATAGATCCCTGCCAGATAACAGTGTTACCATAATGGCGGTAAGAAAGACGTGTGTCTCAAACATCCACTTGTTATGTGCATTTCATACAGCCTTCTATTTATGTGGTCTCTGGGGACATTTGCGTGTTTCTCAGCTTTGCTGTTGCAAAATCTGTAGGCTTGTTATACTAGAAGCCATAGCTTAGCTGAGCCGGAGTGGGAGCAGAAGACAAACTGTGCATATATAACTGCAGGACCAGGTCTCTCTCACATCAGCAGATGTTGACATGCTTAAAAAAACCCCCACCTCCCTGCTTTGCACCAGATTTCAAGACATCCTATCACATAGCCAGTTCTGGAAACACTTCTAGGCTTATCTCCATCATGGAATGGTTGTGAGCCCCAAAGAGCCACAGTGGGCTGGTGAGCTGCATTGCACAGTGTCCTCAGTAGGACTAAATATGTTGGGTGCCAACATTGTGTTGACAGGACTGTACTCTTTCATGTTTTGGAGCTGCTTTGAGCTTCCCATGTGTTCTGTTGCACCATGTAGGAGAGACCTTACAAATCCAGGAACACTTGACCTGCTAGCTGGTAACATTCCCCTGCAGTAGCAAGTAAATATGTTGCACTGCTTTTGCTTATCTTTGCTCTCCTAGGGCAAGGGCACTTGTTGGGCAGGATTTATAGTGAGCACTCGGAGGGATAATTTGCCAGAGGAGTTCAAGACACGAGGCAACGTTTATCATTTTTGAAGTGGGCATCACTAGGTCTAGTTACTGTTGCAATAACATTTATTATCTATTATTAGATTTAGCTGGATTCAAATACTGTGCGAGCATTGTCCTGTGCGAAGCTCTTTGCAGAGATAAGAGGAAAGATGAATTAATGTAATGAATAGCATGAGGGACAAAAAGCATGGGAGCTAATGAAAGAGGTTAAAAAGTGAGACTGTCAGCAAAAGATGTAGTAAAATACGAAGTATGGATTGGAGGATAAGGGACAGCTAAATAAGAAACAGAAGAAATCAAAGAGAAAATAGGAGTTTAAGTTCAACACAGAATTTAATAATTCTCCACAGAAAATAAAGAATTTTTCAGATAAACTAACTTCTTTATTTGATACTAGTCACGTAATGTAGAATTTTTGTATTACCAATTTTCAGAATATTCTTTTAGAAATGTTATTCTGTTTCTTAGTCCCTATCTTAAGGGATCAGCTCCTGTATTTTCAACACATGAGCTTCCACCCTGTTTCCTCTTTCATTTAGCTAGTCCCAAACAGCAAGGCCTCTAGATCTTCATGGTCAGCAGATGCCCAGCTGGGATCTACATGTGATTAAACTTCCAAGACTTGTGTTTTCCATGTGTAAATGCAAGTACTTCAAGTATATGAGATCAGTTTGTGCTGACGGAGTTCACCTACCAATATCTTGAAAAAGCTGCTGTAATACTTGATGGCAGCTACTCTTTTGCTTTGCTAATCTATACCTGGAGAAACACTGATGTAACTGACTGAAAAGGAATTTAAAACATTTGTCATGATAGAAATGCTTTTTGAAAAAAGAAGCCTTTGTACTTTGCCGAGGAAGGACAGGCTCTGAGCGGTTTTTTGAAGTTTCAGTTACACAGCATTTCCAGATGGTCATTAGATTCTGGTGGAAGTCTGAAGCATTTGCAACTCACTATGAACGAAAAATGTAATAAAATAGAAACCTTTAGATGTGAAATGAAGTGTTTCATGTTTTAAATTTAATTTACTAAACAGTTCTGTTTAAAACAGTTCTATTTAAAGGCAGCATGCTCTAATTTGGAGACCACATGATCATTTATTTTAAGAAATGTTTTCTTTTTGTGGTCTCTCTGAACACTGCCATTGTATTGAAATACATCTGTTTCCATATTTCTTGAGAGGAGATAACTAATTTATTAGTTCTCAGGCAATAAAATCTGTGAAATAATGGAATCTTTTTTATGAATAATAAGATTATTGTACAAGAAAAACCCAAACTTGCATAAAGTAGCATTTCTTAGACATCAGGGAAAGTTTGAACTGGATGAGAATTACTGTTTAGTTACAAACATGTACAATGAACTCTCTGTTTCCTATGCAAGAAAATGTCCCCAAAACATGTGGAGTGGCACACTGAAATTAAATTATACTGTTGTAATAGTACCATTCAATAAAATTTCTAACTAAATAATACAGAGACACTTGATACTGTCTTGAATCCTATGTTTCATTGAACATTTTTAGTTAAACTCTTGAAAGAAGAAACAAGAATTGTATTTTGTGTGTCTGGAATTATTTAACTTCTATGACTTTTGAACTAGTAGCAGAGTAGCAACCATACGGATTGGGAGAGTTCTGATTCAAAAAATTTATTTGCTTCACTAGCAGCTGCAAACTTGTGCTGTTTACATAGAATAATAGAATTGTTTAGGTTGTAAAAGACCCTCTAAGATCATCAAGTTGAACTGTTAACTTAGCACTGCCGAGTCCATCACTACCATCTACCATGTCCCAAGTGCCATAGCTACATGTTTTTTGAACATTTCCAGGTATGGTGGTTCTACCACTTGCCTGGGCAGCCTGTTCCAATGTCTGACCACCCTTTCAGTGAAGAAAGTTTTCCTAATCTCTAATCTAAACCTCCCCTGATGTGACTTGAGGCCATTTCTTCTCATTCTGTCCCTTATTACTTTGAAGGCCAACACACACCTGGCTATAACCTCCTGTAAGGTAGTTTTGGAGAGTGATAAGGTCTGCCCTGAGCCTCCTGTTCTCCAGATTAAACAACCCCAGTTCCCTCAGCCACTCTTCACCAGACTTGTGCTCCAGACCTTTCACCAGCTTCATTGCTCTTCTCTGGACATGCTCTAGCACCTCAGTGTCTTTCTTGTAGTGAGGAGCCTAAAACTGGACGCAGGATTTGAGGTGCAGCCTTACCAGTGCTGAGGGGGTCAATCCCTGCCCTGGTCCTGCTGGCCACACTATTGCTGATCCAGGCCAGGATGCTATTGGCCTTCTTGGCCATGTGGGCACACTGTTGTCTCATGTTCAGCCTGGTGCCAGTCAGCACCCCATGGTCCCTTTCTGCCTGGCTACTGTCCAGCCACTCTGATGTCAGCCTGCAGTGCTGCAGGGGGTTGTTGTGGCCAAAGTGCAGGAGCCGGCACTTGGACTTGTTAAACCTCATGTTGTTGGACTCGGCCCATCTTTCCAGACTGGTCCCGCTGCAGAGCCCTCCTACCTTCCAGCAGATTAACGCTCCCCCGCAAGTGCAAAGCAAATTTGCTAATGGTAGACTTGATCCCCTCATCCAGATCATCAGTAAAGATGTTAAACAGGACTGGGCCCAACACAGATCTCTGGGGGATGCCACTGGTGACTGGCTGCCAACTGGATGCAGCTCCATTCACCACCACTCTCTGGGCCCGGCCATCGAGCCAGTAGATCCAGCCAGTATCTACCTGTGGATATCCTAGGTGTATTTAGGTATTTACATACAAATATCTCTGTGGATTTATAGCACATTTTGTCTTAATTGCTTTGCCTATGAGGTCTGTGATTAGCTTTATATAATGTGTACGCGTATGAAGACCACGAGTAATTCTGACTGGAAATAGTAGTCATAAAACAATCTAGATACTTGAATAGTGTAACATGATATGTTATACTGTCAATCTGTTTTATGCTATTTACCTTTTCCGCCAAAACTCTGAGTTAGATTTAGTTCAGAACCATACAGCATATTAGCAAACACTTTATAGGTTTTGGACACATTTGTGATCAGTGTTCTAACCTCAGGGAAGAAAAATCCTTAAAAACTTGAAAAAAAAGGTGAAAAATACTACAGTATTTAAGAAGTGTACACTGTATACTAGGTAAAATAAAAGGAGGTGGTGTAAGGAGGCTTAGCAAGAGCTCTCCCCAAATTAGTACTACCACTATAAAGAAAACCATGAGCTGCTCCCCTCCCCACCTCCAGTGGGAGACAAAAAGCAGAGATCCGGGGTTAAGATAAGAACAATTTACTGGAACTAGCAATGCGATAAGAAAATGAACAGTAACAGCGACAATATTAATAACAAAAGTGTACAAAGAGAGGGTGACTTACATGCTAACCATGTTCACTGACCAGCGCAGCACAACTCCAGGACAATAATCAACAGCCAGTGGGTTCCCTACCTGGCCACACTTTTTTTCCCCCTGAACACACGCACTTCTTCCTGGAAGCAAGTGTCCCTTCCTTGCACTCCCCACAATGATATGAGGTGGTATACAATAACAAGCTAGCCACATACACACATGGCTCCAGGCTCAGCCCCCTCAGGGCTATTGAGGAAAAATTAATGCTGCCCTGGCCGAAACCAGGACAGGAGATAAACCTAATATTTTTATTAGAAATTACAAATTGATTTTAAGGAAATACTGAAGATTCCTCATTAAAAAATATAATCTGTAAGGAAATAGGAGAAGACAGTTATAGAAAAACTGCAACTAAACTTTATCTAGAGCAAGTTATGACACAATTGCAGAAACTACTTCTGGGTCTCTGGAGGCACCATCTCTTCCCCCTAATTAATCAGAGATCACAAGAAAGAGTAATACTTAATTATAGTGTTTGCTTTTCTTTCTTCCATAATTTCAAGTACTTTGATGTCATAGCACAACAGATACACCATGAGAAAACTATTAACAATGTCTTTGGGGTGTTCACACCTACAAATAAGAGAAAATGAATAGTTACAGTACACACAGCAGATATGTTTGCACTGCTGCGTGGACCAGGAAAGAAATCGCAGGTGAATATGGTGAATGATGTTGAATTTGAGGCATGTCTTTCTATAAAGTGCAGGTCTTCAGTTTCTCAAAAGTACATAAGTTAAAATATAGTTTTATGGTTATGTCTATGACTAATGTATTTAAGATAATAATACAATTATCTGACTGTGATGTTACTTTAAATATGAGAAGTGAGTTTGCATAGAATTTTATCTTAGGAAAATGTGTTCTTTATAATTAGATATCTTTCTTCTAAAATATATTGTGGTATTCTTTATATGAGAAGAACCATGAGGTTCTTGCCTGAAAAAAGCTTAAGATCTCATTTCACTCTTTAGGGTAGATGAGGCTTTCTTTTTAAAAACTTTGGGTGCAGAAGGCAACCATAACAGTGTAACAATCCAAGTCAAATAAATTTGATTACAGAATTTTATTGAATGTCTTTTGGAAAGTAATTATGGATGATACTGCAGCAGGAGTACTTCCTACAAATAGGCAACAGAGAGGAATCAGTCAAAACTAACAGCATCACAGCAGGATGTTGACCAGTATTCCATGTCTGAAATTCTTAACGTCTTACTTACAGTCTTCAACATAAGATTTATGAAAATCTGGATACAAGTAGTCGACTAATTTAATAGCTTAATGAAAAAAAAAATCTGTAAAATAAAAGTTGCCTGAGTTATAAGTAAATGCTGCTTTCTCTTTTCTTCACAGTCTCTTCCTGCTTTTGATGTTTGCAATTCTTAATAGGAAAGGCTAAAACAAATCTCTATATAGCATTGTCAAATGCAAAGAACATTGATCTGAATGTGACAGCCAATGTATTGGAACTGCCAAAACAGTGCATCGATGCTCTTTATGTTTTATAAGTATTGAAATATCTCAGAAGTGATGTACTTCATTATTTTGAAAGCATGGTTTTTATAATACCCATTTCTCCTTCAAATCTAATCAATTGTTTGAATTGCTTTGAAAAAAGTATAAGTAGATGAGTATTCTCAGAATACAAAAACCATTGAAAATAGAAAAATGCATTCTGGCTTGCCTTTGTCTGGATTTTGAAAAGCTGTCTTTGAAAACTTGTATCACTATCAAGCAAAAATGCATGTAGAGGTTATGAAATCAAACTATTCACTGAATTGTGGCCAGAGACAGGTTTTCTAATCAGAGAAGCAGATAATTGAAATAAGTATTACAGTGGAAATGCCATTGCTCCATTGGTGTACCTACTTTATTACAATATTCTTCTTAATACTAAAACTTGACGAAGTGTAGACAGACAATAGTTTATGGAAGTTTTTGCTTTCAGTCCATTACTTCTAGTTTGGCTTGGATTAGGAGTAGCCAAAGTTGAATCTCTGATGTAAAGGTTTCTTTCTGCTCAGTGACACTAAAAGCAAGGCATCTATAGTTTAAATGATGCAGGTATTTAATAAATAGCTTCCTTTTTTTAAAAAAATAAAGATGAAAAAACTTAGCTGTTATCCTATAGGCAAGTCTCCAGATTTTTAAAAAATTTTATATATTTCATAGCCAACAATACAAATAATAAAAAAAAAAAAAGGAAATTATTTTACCTGTTGATAATATTTAGTTTTCATTTAGTAGACCACAGCCACAAAGATATTCTGAATACCATGCAGTTCAGGGAGAAATATATTACTACAGACACTAACTGTGTTCTGCCCCATAAAAAGGTAAACTATGTCTGAATGACTTGAGGCACAAAGACAGCAAGAAAAGCAACAACAAAATTAAAACAGAGCACAAATCTACTCAGTTTATAAATACACTACCATGCAGTGCTTATTTTCATAGATTATTTTTTCAAGTTGCTATTTGGAATTCAAAATTTACCAATTTCCCCCAACATGTTTTTCTCAAAGGCTTAATGCTAGGCAGATATAATTACCACTAAAATGCTGTTTGTAGTTTCAAAGGTTGCTTGACATTAAAGAATCATAAAAAACAAACACTAAATAGTTCACTCAAGAAAGTATGTTCTTTTGGAAGTATGCTTTTTATTATTAGTAACTGTGTGTTGAAAACAGATTGTTATGTAAATTGAGGATGTCTAAATGTTAAATAATATTCATCATAAATCATTGTGGTTAGTTGATTTTTCAGATCTATCATTTTATTGTGATAATTTTAAATCTTCTTCATTTGACAGAAGACTACTTCCAGTAAAGGAATAACTACTCTCTTTTTCATGATGAATGCTAGCATTAATTTCTTACTAGTTATTTGAAGTCACATTCTTTTACATTCTGAGTACTTTGCTCATGTCAGTGTTTCTGTGAGTTTACAAGAACATGAATTCTTCAGTGAAGTTGTTTGTGAATAAATACAGCATATGGCTTCAAAGGGAGTTCAAGGAAACGTACTTTGGTGGTGGGGTTTCTTTCTTTAAAAATAAAAACATGAATTTTTTGTCCTACCCAAGATGAAATCTAAGAATTCTTATTTTTTATTTTATGAAGATGCCAGCAGGTTTGGTGTACAATATAGCCTCAATCTCAACTCTGTGCTGCATACCCTTTTCTTAAAAGAAGAGAAGTTTGCTACTATTATTATTGCTGTAAATTCTATAAAAAACTGCCATCCCTTTTCCTAGAAATAGGATCCATATCCTGTATTTCTGGTTGTAAAAGTACTTCTGCTCATATTTCCAAAAGATTTTTTTCCCATCTAGGTGACAGAACAGAGTACTTATTTATTTCATACATAGACTAGCGTGCCTAACTGTTACTTTGAATCAAGTGGTCTCATTGTGTGAGTAAGACTAAGCTGTGATTTTGCTACAGATCAAGTAAAAAGTATCAAGCGCTGTGCTTTAATGGAAGCAAATTAAGGTGGTCTCATCTTGTTCTGATGTCACTGAGAATAGAGACTGGTAAATGATCACACATCCAGATTTTGTCATGCAACGCAGTGCAATGATGATTTAACTAAACACACTTATTGAGTGCAAACAAATGAATGGGTACAGTAAACAGACAGAAAATGAAATAAATTTATTCAAGTGATCTGCATACGCTAACACAATCCAAATGCAGGCACATCTTGGATCTCTTCAGCTTTCCTCTTTCCATTGGAGCCAAAACTCTGATACAAAAAGCCATAGTTGATCTAACCTTATCTAAGATCATGATGCCAGTGAAAATGATGGCCAGGTACTTTGTAACACCTCTGTTTCCTTTCCTTATCATCTGTCTGTGATAGTATCCATGTTACTTTAATATGAATCACATATGGTCATAGATGCCACTAAAACATAATCTTGGAAAAATCTGAAAAACTGCTGCCCACAAAACCTGTAGGAAAAATTGGACTCTAGGTTTTGGTGAAGTCACTTTGCCTTTAAAGTAAATGGTCTGAAATGTGAATTTAGAAATGCTACCACATTGCATTATTTATTTTATCCACACTTGCACTGCAAATGTGTTCTCCTATTTAAAGATAATGGCAGTCAAACTGCCTACTTTACCGGTGTTTGTGTCCTGAATCAGTTAAAAGAAATTCAGCAACTCTCGTTTGCTCTTGAGACTTACTCCATTTATTTCTATAATGTAGTGAAGTATTAAATCACTCATTGTCTTCAGCAATTTATCTAAAATTGTCACTTTTTTTCACAAATATAATCTTTGTTTTTAGCAAAATAGAAAAAGTAAGTAAGCAAGGATGCCAGATCATGTTAATAATTTTTATGGCTCCCACATGCTTAGAATTAGCATTGGTGTTCAGGATTTGACTAACAAGTAGATTAACAGAAGGGAGCTGGGCAGAAAATAGAATGTGTTTTATGATTAATTTGATCTATTAGGGGTGAAAATGTCTATAGGTCTGTCAGCATGTAGTTCTGATGAATGCACTCTGGTTAATAAATAACTGTAACCTTTTAAAATAATAACAAACCAGGCCTTATTTTATTTCCATTTCTTATATTTCTGTTAAGCCTGCCTTAACATTCATTAAGTTTACAAGCTCACATTGAAATCCTATTTGTGGTGAAGAAAGTTTTAGTTTTCTAAAGTCTACTGTTGTGATGGCTGTGTTACTAGTACCAGCATTTTAATACCAGCATACGTCACTAGAGCTGTTCAGATATCAGCAGTGTTTTCTGGAAAAAAATAAACAAATCTCTACATAAACAAGGAAGGGAAGAGATTGGAGTTGTTAGTTTTGGGGTTTTTTACTTCCTCTTACGCATTCTTTGTGAAGTATGCTTGGTTATGATTATACTGTGTATAAAGAGCTGAGAAAGTTGATACCCCTTTATCAATGAAAGGGATACCTTTTACCAGAAACAGATTGTTCTCAGCTTCTGTAATTCAGGCAGTTTGTTTGCTTCAGGAGAACTGTGCCATCTGGCAACAGCAAACAGGTGTTAGAGATTTTAACTAGTTCCCAAGTCTATGTGTATTTTCTTAAGTCATGGGAAAAATTAAAAACAAATAATAGTATTTTTTCTGTCTCATTGGTTGAAGATTCAGATGTATACCTTTTTCAGTATCAGGGCATCACTGAGGCACAGATGAAAACATGAGTCTTCAGGTGACTCATTCTCAAATTTCAGTTAGGCAAACCAGCAAAGTGCAAGTTGATTCTGTCTGTAAAGACAGGTCTCTAACACCGAGGGAGCTTTTCAAAAGCACAGATACTATCGTGCACCTACTAATTTTCAACTGCTCTTTTTCTTCCCAACTTGAATTGTCACACAACTAGTTTAACAGCTGGCTCAAACAGTAGCCAGGTAGTAGCAGTAAGGAAGAGGTATTAAATCAGGATATTGCAGTCACTGCATTTTAATACAGACCACACATTTCTTTGAAACTGTACTGAGCACTTGCCCTGAGCTATACTCAATACTGAATGTAACAATTTGACAAAGTCACTTTAGCTAACCTATGTTCTTAGTATTTTGTGATTTAGCTTTCTGATTGGAGTTCATAGTTCTGTTATAAAATGGAGTGATCTGGGACTTTTCAGACTGATGATATTCCATCGTCTGCCAGAATTCTCTAGCTGAGATCAGTGGGGATCCTCCCCACTGAGAGTCTCACGGTATATACAGTCCAGCTGCAAGCAGTTTTTCCTAAAAAACTACTTCTTTTTGTATTTCTATTCACATCAAAAAATTGCTCACATCAGCTGTGTTGGTATGTATGCTGTTAAGCTTAGCTGATGAAAAATAAATACACACATTTTCTAGGTCCTTCACTATTGTGGTATATTACATTCTAGACCAAAAAAAAAAATATTAACCATTTCCTAATATCAGTCTGCTTTTATCCCACTGAAACTTCTATCAAGTTAATTCATATCAATTTGAAGAGTTGTTGAAAAATTATTATACTTTTTATTCAGGTGAACACTAGATGTTCAACATTCTGTAGTTCTTAACATATTAGAATATAGTAGTCACAGAACCTAAAAAAGAAGATACATATCTTAGTAGACAAGTAATTAATTTTTTCTTTGAGGGGAGGGGAAGGTAAAGAGAAATAAAATTATCCATCAAGATTTTGGAAATATATAAACAATACAGCCTTGTATTCATGATGTCAAAGATACATGTCAGCACTTTTGTAATGAAACTAGGGGATATATGCGTCTGCAGTAAAATTTCCCTCCAGAATGACTTGGTTTTGTTTAGATTCCTAACTCTAGGGAAACATTTATTTAGCCTAAGAAAAAGAAAATTTAATTTCTTCTGTATTATTTAAAATATATTTAATGTTTGCATAGTGTCTTTTAATTATCATAATATAGACAGAATTTTCAGTTTGTGAACACATGACTCTTCAAATGCAAATGCTACAGGGGTAAAGAACAGAGAGCAGTAAATTCTTAATATCTAATGTGAGAGCAAGATTGGAAAATTTTCTCTGGGCCACTAGATCCTGGTTAATAAGGCACTCTTTTTCCTTCTCTTTTAGTTTGGGTGGTACAGATACCCACTTTATCTGTAGAATAGTTTCTAAGGTCACTTCTGAAAGAGTGTCATGAATTGTGAATCTGTACACTAAAACATTGGCTTATGGCCTGTATATGGCCATAAACCAAAGTGACAGTTTGATAGCTTGCCTGTTGAACTCCATTTTGAACAACCCACTTTATATTTTATGTCCCTTTCATTTGTGGTTTAGTGCTTCTAAGTTGCTACTTAATGTTGCAATTGTGTAAAGCATATAATATATTGTCTGCTTAGCATTTGAAACTAAGGGTACTTGGTAGGGCTAAAAGAGGTCCCTATGCTTTACTCTTCCGTTGGTAACAATAGGTAAAATTTCTCTGTGTGGCTAATTAAACCCATTTTCTGGGGAAGTGAGGCTTGTTCAAGATCCCTTTCAGTTCATTTGTCAGTCCTCACTCTTTCCTCCTCACCTCTCCTGATAGATTTTGAACATTCTGGCCATGAAGGCTTCTGATAAGTTTTGGAGATAACTTCTTGGCATGGTACTGGATCGGTCAAGCAGGAGTGATGCACAGCTGGATCCACCTATTCCTTACTAAACAGTAAAAAAACAGTTGTTGGAAAATGTGGTAATGGGTGACAGCCTTGGATGTTGTGACCATGAAATGGAGTTCAAAGTCCTGGCAGGAGTGAGGAAGTAGAACAGCAGAGCGAAGATCTTTATTCAGGAAACTGTAGTTTGGGACCCATGGGAAACAACTCTTAAGGGTAAATGAAGTCAGGGAAATGTCAGGTCTGTAAGGCCAGCATTCTTCAGGCAAAAAATGGTCCCTCCCATCTCTGCAGAGAGCTCTATCCAAAGATACTTAGAAAATAGGTCATACAGTATCTCTTTACAGTATTATTTAAGGTCAGCCTACATCTGAAAGTAAGCAGAATGACTGATGAGGCATATGTGCATATAGACATATATATGTACCTATATGTTTTCAATATACAAAACACACAGTTTTCAATATATAAAATTATGTTAATTACTTTACAAATAGTCAGAAAGTACCTTCAATCAGTTTCTTTCTGCCACAAACTTACTTCTATGTTTTCTTTATTATATATTGCTGAGCGTGGTGTCTAAATTTATTAAGTACTACATTTTAGTTTCAAGTTTTTCATATGCTTACTTACAGAATAAACAAACCTTTCAGTTAAATGGAAACACATATGAAATAATTGAGTTAATTTAGGTCTTGTTGTTTGTCATTTGTTTTCTTTAGGAAGATATTAAGGACATTGAAATGTCCTAACACCACAGAAGTTCTTGGGTTGGCAAAACTGAATGTAGCAGAATTAATGCAATTCTATCAAATTGTAGGGGGCAGCGAGACAGGTTGTTGTGGAAGTATCATTAGTCATCTGCTCAACTCAGGTAGGTACCTGAGTGACTTTGGATATGCGTCTTTCAGGTTAAAACTTTGAAAATCTGTGTCATTGTAAGCATAGGTTTTGAAATATTTTTGGAACATCTAGTATATCTGTTACCAGGTAAAAAATTGCACAAAGGTCAAATTTGAGCATAACCTTATTTATAGTGCTTCCTGTAATGCTATACATTGGGAAACGCAGATTAATAACATAAATACGTAGCATTGCAACATAAAAATAATATCAGAACAACACTTGTAATTAATTCTAAAATTAGTTCCTACATTTGAGAGTATCAGTGAGTGCTTTTACATGAAGAATATTTATATCATAGGTAATTTACAACTACATAATTGAAGTTTGAAGACTTTATAGGTGGCAACAAATTAAGTATTAAAATAGTACATTAAATATTGGTGGGATTTCCTGGAGTCCATTCTAATATTTTGCAACAACTGCATATTTTTTGGTTTTAATCACCTCATTAAGACATAATGATCCTCTTGCACTGTCATACCAGATAGCCTGTTAATGGGCTGGAATAAAACATAAAGCTATCAGGGGCATATATTAGGGTTGATTAAGCACTGCATTGCTTCAGTCTTACTCTACAGTAACCCCACTGAAAGCAACTGAAAGACACAACTAAATAGGTATAGTAATGCACTGGGGAAATTAATCTTTTTACTTTGTTTTGGTCACTGAAAAGAGAAGCAGCATCTGCACTATAGAAAGTGGCTTAGTGTAGTGAATTATACTCGGATAATTTTCAGTGTGATCAGCGCTATGCTGAGACACTTGATTTGAAAAAGAAACAAGCTTAATAAAACTTTTTCAGCATTAGGTGTAAGTTTGACTTTTACCCCTGGATTGCCTGTCATGGGCTGAATGAAGGCTTAGTCTTTGTAGATATATGTATGGATAACCATTTTTAAAAGGTAATCTGACAGATACCAAAAAACAAATTTGTAAGTATATCTAGAAGTATATGAAAAGATGGCACTCATTCAAGACCTAAGAAACTATTCTAAAGAAAACTAATGGCATGAAAAAAGACCAGTGAATTAAAAAAAAAACAAAACAAAACAAAAAAACTTCCCACTCACAGGGAGATTGAGGAAGAAAGAGAAAACAGGTAGCACAAAATGCTCGGTGTCAAAAAGCAACACTTTTTTTCATCGTGGTGAGGACAGATTAGTATTTTCACTGGTTAAACAAGAATATGTTTCCATGTTACTTCTTTTTCTTATTTATAAAGGACACTGTCTTTTTGTATTCTTAAAAAGATGTAAGACATTTTAGGAATACAGCAGGACAAGAGAGAGGTCAGCATTCAGTGAAAGAGTTTATTTTCTGGAGAACTGAAGCAGAATTAGTGGCCTAAAACACAGGCAGAAGAAGAGTTTTTGCTGTGAGGAGTTTACCACAGGAAAGTGAGAGGACCAGGGCTGAGCATCACCTACTCTTAATAGCACTGTGCTGTCAATATCTCTATCTCTCTATGTATCTACCTGATCACTGTCATAAAAAATTGAAACAATACCACCCATGAGTAGCCATGGTATTAGATCCTGTCCTGGGACAAAGGACAAACTCATATGTCATATCTAAGTACATGATCCATCAAATGTGGACTAGTATCTTGTTTTCTGACAGTTAAATTGTTTACATGCTTATACATCTGCAATTGAACCTACTCAAAGTACTCACCATCTAGGGATGCTGCATCTTCTATATGCCTCTATGTCATACCTAAACCTGTTTTGTAGTTCATAAACCAGATATTCCACTCTAGAGCAACAGAAATCCTTAGATCATGCCTAATGCATGTAGTAACGTATCAGATTCCAGCATGTGAGTCTCAGTAATTGTTCTGTCCACCATTTATATTGTAACATGGAGGTTACAGCATTTAATCAATAACCATGGTTGTAAACATGCTTCAGTCTGTAGTAGTGGAAACTCTAACCTTTTAGAGGATTGCCCACTTCTTAGTCATTGGAGTAGAGATGAGATCAGATGAGATGAGATGAGATTGTCATGGCAGACTCATCTTCCCTCCCTTCTCTTGAAGAAGAAAGGACACAGCACAACCAGAAATAGCAGATTTGTGGGGCTGGAAGCAATGTGATCAGCTTTGCCTTTGTGAGGCACCTAGCTTTAGTATTCTTCATAAAGTGAAAACCCTGACTTTTGTTCCCTGTTCTAACTGCCATTTGAGTATTTTATGTAAAGACTGATAAATGTTAAAACCAAAGATGTACACTAATGCTGGCCTCCACTCACCTGTGTTCTCAGGTGCATGACCGCATTCACTGAGATACTAAATCACAATGCCTTTTTCCTTATCTCTGTAGTCTTTTATCTCTTCACACACTTCAGTGGTCACCTGAGGTAAACAGACTGAGAATGGCATGGATTTTTTGTTTGGTGGTTAAGGAACCAAGCATGAAGTGATTAAGGAACTTTGGGATATGGGAAACATAAATTTAAATCAATTCAGGTGAATGGAGACCTAATCATAGTATCCAGAACTTTGATCAGTATTCCAAGGTATTAATTGTGTAAGTTTTTCATATTCATCTTCAAAGCCGACTAAGCTGGTTGTCTATATCTATAGAGGGATATTTTTTCAGTTATTTAAATAAAAAGAAGGTAACAAGCCAAATCTCTTTTAGTCGTTTATCTCCAGGTCTGTTGTAGAAACATAAACACTGAAGAACACCCTCTCCCCCTTTTGTTAAACCTGCCTATGTCATGCAGTGCAGCACTGTGTAAAGATATTCCACTTGCTCCAGTGCAGCACTGAGCGCAGGTATTCTAGCTCATATTCTGAAAATCGCATGCCTTCAGTAGCTCATCTCACTGCTTGGGCCAATTAACCCTGCACTCTGCAGAACTACTCAGTTCTGGTGAATTGATATGCTGACACAGTTTTGTTTGGTTTCAAGGCTGTAAACCTTTTATACACTTGGTAGCTCTTCCATCTGCCTGGCTTTACACAAGGACAATATCTCGCAGTGTCTAGGCCAGTGAATTTCTGCTTTGCAGCCTGCTTGTGAATCCTGATTTCAGGCCCTATATAAGCTTTCCTTATATAGGTCATTTGCATGCTTACCTAGATTATAAATTTCATGTTGGGATCAGGTGCCTTAAAATTAGGTATGGTGATACTCTCTGTTACCACATTTAGGTAACATATATCTAGGGATCAAGGCTTTCAGTATAAATGGTGAAAGATTGCTCGGAGATCACAAAGCAGGACTGTGGCAAAGTGTAGAACTCAAATACCCTAAGTTAAGTCCAGGGTCTTAAGCAGTGTGTTGCATCATAATTTGGAAATATGTCTGCCTGTAGTTACAGATATAGCAAATATCTGTGAACACAAAGGACAATTTTTTGCTCAACATTTAATTAAAAGGAGTAATTTTCAGCCTTCAGCTATTCCCTGAAAGCTGGAGTAAGGGATTCAACCCTAACTCAAATTAAGCTATAAAGTTACTAAGACATTGTGGGTCTCTGATAATTTCTTAACTGACGCATTTTCCTTGGCTAATGGGACTTTATTAAATGTGATATGTAGCTGTAAGATCACATTTTATCTGGCTAATGTTTCTTTATATCTGCATTAGAAGTAAGTAGACAGACCAATGAGTCAAGAATTACAGTGGGAAGTAATTGCTTAATGGGATAAAAAGTAACCAACAGCAGCATATTATTCCAAAAGTAAAAGTCTCATACCTTAGTCACAGGTGTGTAAATCAGTACAGTAATTTCCTAAGAGATTTTATTGCTAAGAATCTACTGTATAATAATGCCATTTTGTCCAACATTTTCCCAGTAACAGGCATGGTTTAGTGATAGCTCTTTACTAATACACTCAAGACATAGTTAAGATACTTAAAAAGCAGTTTCCAAAACAAACCCATCTGTACAAAACATTCATTTTGTATTTTTAACCTAAATAAGTGTATTTTTAGTGGTTTGATGAAATGTTTTGAGCTGCTTTTAAGAGTACTGTCTTAGAAATGAAATGCTACAATTCTCAATATGAATTTCCAATCATTCTGTGTATGTGTGAGATAAGACTTACTTTAGTTCAGTTTATTTCCTATTAGGAGACACAGTGTATAATTTTTCACTTCTACTAGAAACAAAAGGCCTTTAAATATGGTTTTATTTTCACTGATATAAATGAATTTCTGTGAACTCTGAAAACATTGTTCTTTTCATTCCTCTATGAAAAAGTCAAAACAATTAATGAATAACACAAAGCATTGTTTGGAATTTTGGGTTGTACTGATCATACTTAAAATAAGTGCTTGTGCATTCAACACCAATCATAAAAAACTGCAGACTTCCATCTTTCTGAATGCTTTGCTGTTCTAAATATGAATAAGTGCACCAGGCTGCATTTGCTGCATATGTTTCTGGAAGAACACAATTTTTGAAAAGTATGGCTTCCTTTTTCTTTCTGTTTTGAGATTAATAGTATGTATAAGAACCTGAAATTGAAGGTGGAAAGCCCAAAGCTGAGGGGCTTGTTTTTACAGATTTACTTTCCTACACTTTTTTTTTTGGAAGCTTGGAGCAATTTAAATTAAAAAGAAAAAGAAAAATAATTATAATATAAAGAAAAATGTGATCATCCTGAAAAATGTATTGGGTTGGCATATTCCCTTGGTGTACCCATGAAGTGATTTGATTACCAAATAGTTCAAATTTTTTTATTATGTAGTGTTTGCTGTTTTTCCAAGCTCAATATGAATCTTGATAGTAGATGGTAAAAATTACATGCACTTGCTATATTTGTGTCTTTGCGGGTCATTAATTTTTTTCTAGACATGTCAGTAATTGATTTGGGTAAACTTGGGGCTGTTTGTAGAAGAGGTGCATTGGTTTTTATAAAATTAGGTAGAAAGCCCAGCAGTGATATAAGCCACAAGGTTCACCTCTAGCATCACAGGAGAACTGCAGTGGTCATCTTGCTTCATTAGGGGCACATCTCTAAAGTTACATCTTCTAATTAGTGTTGAAGTTCAAGCAAGAAAGTAGGGGATTCATTCTACCAGTTACCCTAAGAATGGTTTATGGATATCTTTTGTTATCAAACCATATCTATAATTGTCTGACAATTGGTGAAAATAACTTACATGTATCCTAAAGATTAATTAGGAAATATCTTAAAAGAAACTCAGAGTTTAAATCTGCCACAAAAATGTTAAATATTATATCTCGAATGATCAAAATTAGCTATTGTTTACTTTCATTATTTCAACAAACTTTGAGTCAGGTCTTTGCTCCCAGAAGGACTCCTACAAATACTTCTGAGGTCTTTGGCAATGGATATTAAATTTACCGTCTGAATTTGAAAAATATTAATTTATTACCCACTTTAAACTTAGCACAATTTATTTAATATTAAGCTTTCATTAATTAAATGTTTTCAGCTTGCATGTCTAGTGGAATTCAAAACATCCCCATTCTGCCATTGAGGCACTTGGCAGAGCCATTGAAACTCCAAACTCTTAGTCACAAACTGCAGGCTTTCTCTTATAAAAGGAACAAAGTGAGAAGAAACCAGTGTTGCTTAATCTAACTACTTATTATCATCATTATATTCACTATATATTAATATTATTTGACATTATTTTAAATTCCTGTACACTTTGTATGCCTTTGTGTATTGTAAATTGCACTATAATTTTTATTTATTTGAAACTTATGTACTACATTACTGTAAGCTTCACCACAGACTTTGTCCCGTACTTTCAGACAGTATTAAATGACAATATAAGTAATGTCATAATGAGCTAACGGTGTCACCACAGTCTCAAACAAATAAAGGCTTAATATAGTTCCTGCAATAAATTGAAAGACTCTCATTAACTTTCACCATTCATCAGATTGTCCCTAATTGTTCATCACGAAAATTGTTAATCAGAGAAGCAGGATAGGGTTTAACTGATTTGACCTTGCATATCTGCATGACTGCTGCATTATGCCTAGATAGTTTGGTGAATCTCTTAATCGTCTGTAGTTTGTGCACATAAGCATGAAATATGGCTTTCTTCTTTTTCTTTTTTTTTCAGCAACAAAAAACAAGTATGTAAGCGTGGCTTTGTAAAGAGACATTTAATGTGTACTTCTTGTATCATTATATGATGCTAATAAAAGTCTACAGTGTATTTTATGTGAAATAGAGAGGAGAGTCATTAATGTCAGATGTCATAGTAAGGCTATATTCCTGGTTAGCATCAGCAACTGTTCAGAAGTGGTGCAAAACTTAATCGCGCTGTTATTTCCTTAATCTGTTTCTTTCTGAACCAAATTTGATAATGCAACTAACCTCATAGTCTATTTGACATTAATATTCCACATGCACAAGGAACAGAAGTAGTGTGTATTAATGAAGACCATAGTATTGTGATTTTCCAACAGCAGAATAGGAACGGATTTGAAGGAGAGGAAATATTTCCTGACTCCTAGTGCTTTAGCGTCAGGCTGATAAATAGCGTGGTTTGGAATCAATTTCAGCATTGATCTGAAAGATAATCCTCTTCACAACAACCACGTCCAGAGGTTTTTACTGTTAGGTGTGAAAATGAATGGCAGGTCCTAAATAAATAAAAAAAAAAGAAATAGAAAATGGAATGAGGCCTACAGGGAGAGGGGTAGGTAGTTATTTTTCTGTCACACATGAGCTAATACACTGCAGACATTTATTCAGAAAAAAAAGCGAGCTGTACATGGAAAGGGTATTTATTTTCTTAATTGCCAAAACGATGCTCTGAAATTGAAGAATCAATCATGTTTATTGTTATATGTGGGAAATTAAAAATATACAGTATACGGTAATTTAACTTGCAGCGCAAGGAATCCATAGTACACTTCTAATCGATATTCTGTACTTCATGCTAGCTTGGCCATGTAGGGCACCAGGAAGGGAAGAAAAAGCTATGAATGTAGACTCAGCTGTTCAACTTGGAAGGCTTTTATTCAACGAATATGGATCACAAGAAGTACCTGAGAGAATACATGTTAGTGTTTTGAGTTGGAATGTATTTAACACAGTGTTTAAGAATTTCTGTGAATCAGAAATGAAGAGTTTTAGCTTTCTAGTTAAAATACGCTAGAAGAAAGAAAAAATACATTTTGCTCTCCTGTCAAAACATAAAAAGCTCATCCTATCCCATAGGCCACAGCTAAATGGACTGAAGGCACTCCATTCTACCTAAGCCATCACCATCTTCATTACTTTGTCACATCATCATGCTTGGTTGAAACACAAGGGCATTTTTGAGCAAGACTCAAATGAATTACATTTCTGACAAGGTGAGCAAATGTTTCCCAGTGGTACGGAGTGTGTCTGTACTGCAGCCTTCAGATGCTGCCTGAACTTCATCTCACATCATGAATAAGTTAGCTGACATGAGAATTCAGGGACTCGTAGTTTCACTACCTTATCTAAAGTTTCCCCAGTTTCCAAGTCTCTTCATACAAACAAATTAATTTCTTTCAGACTCAGCAAATACAATTGAAATATATCTGCTAAGACAGTTCATTACAATCTGTATATCTTTGCTATGTATTATGGCATCTTCTTGCTTGCATCATTTAAAGCATTTCAGAAATCAAAATGACACGCAGACGCCTGAGTTTGTTCATCACCCAAAATGAATTGGATTTCACCTCTGATACTACATCAGCATTCTGCCAGCATGAGTAGCCAGTATTTTACTGGTTGTACTGACCTTCACACTTAAGGCTCTCCTGCTTTCCTGCAGATAGTTTCTAGACTGGGTTGAAGTAGTTGCTATGAACAGGTTTTCAGGAACTTCTCAGGTATTCCACTTTCTAAGATAATTTTTCCCACGTGATCCGGCTTTTTTTCAGTCCTGGAGAACATCTTACCTGTAAGCAAAAACCCAGTCTCTGTGAAATGAGTGGGAATTTTGCCACAGACAAAGGAATGGCTATGATTTCACTGCCTTTCCTACCTTTAATGAGGATCCACTAAGGCAGAGAGACAGGACAAAACCAGGTAAGTTTTTCTGGTGCAGGTTTCAGTGATTTATTTCAATTTCAGAGAAACCACAGAGCTTGTAATAGTTGAAGAAGTGGAAACTTACATAGTTCCTGAGACACATTTCAATAAAGCTAATAAAAACTAGGTAATTATATGCATTATTTGTAGCATAAAAAGTATTTCTACTCAATATTTTCATTAATTGCAGGACACTTTGCAAAATTAGAACAGAAAGTAAAGTTTGTAAGATCACTACTGAGCAGTGAGCTCTGTTTTTTTGGAAGTGATACTGGAATATAGAAAACAATTGTTCAGAATATGGAGAATAAATAATCCAAGATAAACCCTGAAGGATTTTCAAGTAGCAAGAAAACAATTAAATCTTTGGAATTTTGCCAGAACAGTAATCCTGGGAATTTTATTCTCACAAGTTGCTATGTGTTTTTTCATAGCCGCCAGGACCTAAGATTCATAACCTTCAGTGGCAGCATGTTTGCTCTTTCCACTTTGGGAATACTAGATTTTTAAAATATCCAAATAATTTTCTTCCTACTTAATCTTAAAACCTAACAGAGGTTTATTTGACATAGAATGTATATCTGCAAATGCAGGGTCATTACCTTTGTCTGTAAACAAGAACTGTTTTTCATCTACATACCTTACACGTGATATTTGATAATAAGCTGCTTGATAAGCTGTTTGATAGTGGTGTCTGAAGCAGGCAGTTGTTTTCTGTGAGCGTATGTGAGTCTATTTATTGTTTCTTATTTCATACTTTTGATTCCTGTTGGAAAGTCCTGACTTCCGTTGGTGATTGAAGTAGTACATAAATGCCAATTTTTACTAGTCCCACACAAGCCTCTGTGCAAACATCACAAAACCAAAATGCACATCGCCACAAATAAAATTATATCACTTCAATAGTTACTTCCAAGATGAGGTATACTGAAAACAAGTTTATTGTTACAAATATTAATTGATGGGAAGGTATTGTGCTTTTGATTTTCAGTTCACTTAACTATAATAGTGAAAAAGCACCCAAAAGGGAAGCAAATATAATTGTAGTTCAAATCATCAAGGCGTAAACCCCATTTTGTTGGCTACTTCTGCCTAGGCTTGGATGATGATACTGGCTTCTAGACACTGATGCAAGTCTGGATTAATATTACTGCTTCTATTGATTTAATTAGTCATGTGAACGTTCCATTTCATTAATGGATTTTATTGACTAAATCAATACAAATTATATTAGTGCTTCAAAGCATGAATATCAGTTCTGGTAGACCTTTTGCCCTCGAACTTTAAGGCTTATATATAGGAAATACTGGTACTTTTGCAGATTTTTAGAAACTTTTATTTGCTTCTGTGAAGGAAATTATTTTATTATTCCATAAGTCCTTTCTACAAAGGGAACTGTTTCTGAGTGTAAGACCATCAGCCTGCTATTTTTGATTTAAAAAAATACTATTTTTCTGGGGGGGGTGTCACCTAATTAAGTTTACGTCTTCATTTTAATCGTATTTAGATGAGGGGTAAAAAGAGAGGCAATATGCTGGAATGAAAATGTAACTAAGGAAATAAGAATAATAAGAACTATTGAAAATGAGATTTAAAAAGTGCCTTGAAAGGTCATTAGCTAGAAAGTACAATGAAAAATACTTCTTAATATATTTTCATGGACATTAATGTTGCATTGTTGATCCATTTGAATCTTTGCCAGTTGCTTGATGAAGATCTTGGTGAGTGACAGTGAACAATGGAGATGAAATTAAAATCAAATTTAGACATGAATATTTAATGAAGACAGAATAACATGGGACTGGAATAGTGATTTATAGCAGAGCAATGTATGAGTGGTGAGAAGTTGCTCACCTAAATGAAAATTACTGGACACCTTTGCGCGTGATTCACAGTACCTCTGAAAGATTTTAAGGAGAGTTAACATTAAAGAGGGTGGCTAGACAACTTCCCTTGCCACATAACACTGTGGTGTCAGCTGTTCTCTGAGTAGTAGCTTCAAGCCCAGGGGGTCTTTCAGCTTTTCTGGGAAGAAGATTTGCATTCCCTCTCTCCATGTCTAACAAGCCACCCAAGTGGCAGAGGAAAGTAAGCTATCTCCTGAAAAGACCATATAGATGTACATGAGGTGAGACTGGATGACTTCCAGGGGTCTCTTCCAATCTAATTTGTTATATGGTTAAATGATTTGAGCTTTCATGGCAGTTGATTTGGGCTCTTTTCACAGATGTGTAGCAGCCCAAAGTATTACCTCCGCTGGTCAACGCATTGTGCTAGCAAAGCCAAGGTTGTGGGTTTCATCCCCATATGGGCCATTAAGAGTTAAAGAGTTAATTAAGAGTTGAACTTGATGATCCTTGTGGGTCCCTTCCAACTCAGATCAGTATTCTGTGATCTTACATTGCAATAACAGTGGGTATTACAGTCTTACTTCTTTAACATGTAACTCACCTGGATAAAAAGGATGATCCTCAATTATAAAATGTGGAAAGGGGGAAGAAAGGGAGATATAGCCTATAACAAAGACTTTAAAAACTATTTTATTGGCTATGTTTATTAATTTTCTCAAGTCAGCAGTCACAAGCCAGCTGATGGCTTGTTGAATAAGCTCACAAAAGTCCTTGCCTATGGTCTGCTACCTTTGGTCTGGAAGAGATACAAATAACTTGCTGGAGAAGTTCAGGAATAGCCATCCAGTTCCTTTTACATATTTCTAGATCAGAGCTTGCAGCTGCTACTGTATTGTAAAAAACAAGTACTGCTGCTGCCACTACAGGGGCCTGCTGAGGAATTGCAACACTAGGACTCAGCCCACCTGACTGAAATTAAACCAATTTACAGGTTACCAGGACAGCAGCATAACATTTGGCAATATTAAAAGAAAATAATGTGATAAGAACAAAATATTTTTAATGCATGTCCAGTATATTGAGTAGATATTTATAATCTTCTAGACTGTTTTAGGTTTACATAAGTGAAAATTCTGGCTTCACAGGTTTATTAAAAAACAACACACACTTGATGCTACTTGGAAATATCATTGATTTTTCCTGTATTGGCAGCTGGCCTCCTGGACAGGCTTCACAACTTATGAATATACCAAAATTGATTTTGCCGTTCATATGGCTTACTATTTTATTACAAGAGAGCAAGTAACCTTGGATATTTCTGTAAAAAATAAAAAGTTCTATGTAAATGATAAAACTATTCAGATCTTAGGACTGCAGCTCTCAAGAGGTGCTAGTAGGTTTTTCATTTAGACCTAATAAACTTAAAAAGACCTAGTAACATATTGTTTGACTTGCAGCATTGCCTCCTCCTGTTCCATAATACCGAATCTAGTGCAAAGGAGTGCACCTGATACTGCTCTGATTCTTGCTGTTATATTTAATACTCTCTTTCTATTAACTGCAAATGATTTTTAGAAGAGCAGTTTATTCAAAGTAGGACACAGTAGGTGAAAAGAATAATTTTCCTCTAACATATATGTGATTTTTAAATGAAGTTTAATAAATCCTTAAGAGTTCTACCATTAATGTTCCAGAAAAAAATTCTTATGATTGCTCTATGTAACTACCACTGGATATTCACAAAAGAAAGAAGTTTACTTTAGCTAATTGAATTGTCCCCAAGATGTTCTACAACTCAGATTGGGGAAATCTTGTTTCCACAGTTGTGCTTAACCTCCTGGGAATTCTTTTTCGAGAGTCTCTTGCCCCCAGTCTCCTCTTTGACATGTGTTTCCCTGGCTGAAATGTATTTTTTTAATATATTCAGTATTATACAACTGGATGGATCATCAAACAGATCCTGATCAGAAAAAAATCATGTATGATTATGTATGGTATAAGATGAGATCAAAATGAGAATTTTCTTGTAAGGTTTATGACCATTACACTTCCAGTCCCACTCATGTGACTGGTCTCAGCCCCTCTGTGTGCATGTGGGCACGAGGTTCCGTCATTTTGAGTGGGGCTGGAATAGGTCTATACCAGATTCAGGTCATATAATCCTGTTATATAATCTCTGAAGAATTTTCTCATCTCTTGTGTTTATTTAAAAAGTTAAACTTTTCAACTTTCATATATTCCTCACACAGCGTGGTAGATAATGTGGAATAGGCACACAGTTGCACAGTTTAGTTTATAGTAGTGTAGTATCTCTTTGGTTTTGAGCCAAATACTCTTCAGAGAGCAGATACATTTTCTTTGTGTTGATGAATTGCTTCATGTTGCTTTGGTAAAGAACTCTTAATCTGGAGTTGTTGGAACAGTGCTGAGATGAAAACCGTACCTAGCATACTTATCTGGCACACAAATATTTAAGGAAAGAAAAATAAACTTCAGAATTTCTGTTGAAAATATGTGAGCTTCCTAACGTTGCAGTCTGTGATTTGGAATTGCATTGAAAATGAAATCTCTGCCATCCTGATTTAAATCTAAATTAAGGACAACACCATTTTGGTTTTGTTTGGTTTTGTTAGAGTTTTTTCATTGTTGTATCCTTGTGAATTATGCAGGAACTGAAAAGCAACTTCTATTGCAGAGAAAGAAAAGAGCAAACAGAGCCCTAATGCAGAGAGTTAGCAAGACTCGTAACTTAAAAAGGCCACCAAAGCTGAAAGTAAAAAAGAGTAGCTCATGCATTTTGTCTCACAAAATTTAAATAGCATTTTGGTGATGCTTTCTGGTACAGGACAACTCGGACAGCTTTAGAAAGTCTTTGTTACTTGGACCAAGCACTAGCTTTGTCTGGACCACTAAAGTCTCTTTGAAATCCTTTGAAGCATGGTATGCCCTCTGTGTTGTTCACTGGCATGGCAAACATGGCACAACCATTTGTACCTCCTGTGCCAGAGGCACCAGGCTTATGGGAGGTTGGTCGTGGTGCCCTATGGAGAGCAGGAGGTGCTTTATGCCTGTCTGCAAGTGCTGCTGGTGTTGATTAAACACACTACGAGCTGTATTGGGCTGTTCAAGAGGCAGCATGGGAGACAGTGGTCACAAAGCCACGGTGAAGAGAAGGGCCACCCGCTATGTCAGGGGGTGTTTCCATTCTTGAGCAACTAAACACATTTAAATTTTCAAAGAAAGAAGAAGAAACCTGCCTGGGATGTTGCCTAACAACATTTTCAGGCAGCTATGGCTGTAGACCAGGTCAGTCCCTCTCACAGCAGGGAAGGCTGGGGCTTATGAGGACCAGCATACCCTCCTCATGGGCATGCAGACTTACGGAAGGAGCGTCTCCATTTCTAGGTGGCAATTCATACTCATGCCAGTATATTGTCTTCTAATGGAGAGACATTATTTCTCTTCTATGGTCTTGCTTTTTTTTTTTTTTAAATATTGTTTTTTAACCAAGGATAGTATTTGTCTTTCTACAGGTTAGAGTTCATATGCAAAGTAAAATATGCATGTTTGAACAAGGTACCTTGTTCAAAGGTACTACAAGAGTACCACTAGTGTGTCACTTTGGCAATAAGGACAAACCCAGATGAAAATGAGAAGTATCCTCCTCCCTCCAGCTCCTCAAAACGCCTAATTAAATATACTTGACATTAAATTTAAGGAGACTGCATTTTTTCATACTTACAAATATTGATATCAGAACAAAAAATTACAGCAAAATCGTGATGGATGTAATTTCACACCTCTCTCTTACATCTTAACCTGAGTTGTCTTTTAACAGGTTTGAAACAATTACCTGGTGCCCAGGATCTCAGCATTTCCATAGATTCCATAACTGCTTTTGTAGGATTGGCTTGACAGCACAGTTCAGGGACAGGCAGCTCCCTTGCATAGATGAGAGGGGCAGTGACAAACTTATCCACCAAAATGCATATCATAAGGAAACAGTAAGTTGCAGAGATTGCTGGCCATCTCCAAAAGCTTGCTTATTTTTTGAAATCCTTTCTCTGTAATGACTCAGTTCCTTCTGTGATGAAGGTTTTTGGTTTTGGACAGAAAAAAAGAAGCAAATTTCTCATCAAATGTTTCAATAGAGTTTTCTGTTTTCATTCTGTTGCACAAAACCAGAAGACCAAGTGTATTTGTGCTCTCACACATAGGGCTTTTCTATTAGGTGGCTTGTATAATGTGTTTTTAGTTTTCTCAGCCATAGGTTTCAACCAGTCTGTGCACTTACTAAATGGACAGTGGGATACATCTGCTTTGTTACTATGTTTGCCAACTGGTCTGCCTGAGTTTTTATATGAATATTTTATTGTTTTATCTACATTGGTTATAAGATGTTTGGAGCAAGAATTGCATATATGGGTTACTCACTTGTTGAGCACCTCATGCAAGAGAGCTGGAAGCACTCTGGAAGGCTAGGGCACCATCACAGTTTTAATAGCTATTGTTCTTCTAATAATAAGATGATATTCGCCTCCTGGTTCATTTACAGGTCAGACTTCTACCTGACCTCAGAAGTCTGAAGAGAGTCTTGAACAGTGAGAATTGTACTTTGACTCAAGCTCAGGTGCTTATAGGGTTTATCTACTGCAACTCTAGCACACAGTTTCTGTTTACTCACTGTAACTATCTCAGCCAGTTAGTGTTTCAACAGGAGTTGAACTGGAAAATGGAGAACAACAGTAAGAAGCAATCAGCTGGATTGCCAAGTATATATCCCTTCCCCTAAACTCTTTTGGTTATGGTTTGAATGCCAAAGCCTTTCTTCATTTACCAAGATGTAGTCTAAAACAACTACTGAGTATTTTCAGTTAGGCAGTGGACCCTTTTTGTCAGTCTTGAGGAGTGAACCTCAGCTACTTCATTTCTGTAGTTCCATGAAATGCAAAAAACGGAAGACAGTTTGTTTCCTCAAGCTTCACACCTTTAATTTTAATTGCTGTAGTACCAAAGACTGCCATATTAATTTTTAAAGTACTCTGTTTTGGTCATAGGCTCTTATGGTTTCAGTATTGGTGAGTTCTCTACAAATTCTTCATAGACGGTAAGCTGTGATTCAGGTTTATTTTGCTATGTATCTGAGGCCTTGGAAGAGTGAAGGTGAAACAGAAACACAAAAAAGAACAACTCATTAAAGGTCTCTTAGTGGCAGTAACTTCTGACAAGTACTTGTGAATAACAATATGTGTTAATTCTGTCACTCGCATAAAGATAGGCCATACTGCTTAAAATCCAGAAAGAATTGTGACAGACTGTCTTCCAACCTATCTATAGCAACCAAAGAATATTTAATTACACAGCTGTGGTATAACATCAGTTTGTGATAGAAGTTCCGGTTTTCAAAGCTTTGCTAACATTACTTTTACAATTTCTTGAGTTTTCATGTTTTGTGTTTCCATGGGGTATTTTATGTGTTTTGGAAAATGTTGAAAATATGAAGTCATTATGTCATTACTAATGACAAACCAGAAATCTTGATGAGTCTGCAGAAGCATAGTGCCTTGCTTTATCTCAGTGAGCTCAACTCTATAGCTACTTGCAATGAGAGAAGTCAATTTATTTCCCTAGAAGATCGATCTTACTAAGCTATCATTTTGCAGACTTTTGTGAGCTTCCTCCTTTCACCCAATACTTATCTCTTCCTACCTTCTGAATAGACTGTACAGTAAGAGAGAACTCCTGGATTGCCAAGTATTCCAGTTTCTTATACACTGCAGGAGTCCTTTAAAACCGTGTATCTGCACTGGACCTCTTGGTTGAAAATTGGGAGCTCACGAAACCATAACTGCCTTTCTCTGCCACGCAAGTCTACTCTGAACATAAAAGAAAGCGAAAAGGCAGTGCGTATTAGTATTACAGTCAGTATGTCTGTTCTGATTCTGAGATCAAAGACACAAAGTTTTACTTTTGATGTTGCATATGTTTTGTAATTTCATGACACTGAAGATAAAATGTTCTGATCTCCCCAAGAGGAAAGAAATCATTCCCCTGGATCTTCTGAAGTGGAAAATATAAACGTAAGGAAAAATAGCTACAGATTAGTAACGGAAATACTGAGTCAGTTTCACTTTTGCAAAATCTGATACTTTGGGTTTGGGTCTAGTGATGTACATCGTAGAAACTTTTTTCTTATATTTTTTCATTTGTTTTCTCTTAATTTTTAGGGTGAAAACAGTATAATTAACTTCTTTTATATTCAGTTTCCTGGTTTTATTTGTAGTATAATACCTGGTTCTTTCAAAAAAACCTCAAACAAAACAAAAAAAAACAACCCCAAACCAGCTCAGTAATTTACTTTTTTTCTAGTGTGTTATACGATTCTGCACATGAGTGAAAGGTGCTTGCAATGTTTACTTGGGAAAGCCAGCACAGGAACATTTGAAAACTGAAATGACCTAGATGAAAAGATTCAATTAAAGCAAGCAGAAAAGACAATATTATTTTTGTAAAAAATTAAGAACTTTGTCTTCTGACACACACTTGGCTGAAAGTATTCATATGAAGACAAACATCTGTGTAATTGTAAGATTAAGATCCAAGCATAAAAAAAAAGTACTAGAAAACTGATTAGAATTTTTTTCAAGAAGGAAAAGTGTCTGCCACTATGAAATTTCTCATTAGTGGAGGAATGTTAGAAACCCATCTGCTTTCTCAATATCTGAGCTCATGTTACTGAATTTGAGGCAATTGTATAATTGTTAGTTTTTATGATGTGGAGTGTTTAGAAACAGGTAAATTAAAAATCAAAATTACAGTCTCTATCAGAACTTATGGGAAGCCTGAGCTTTGAAGACACTTTGCGTCATATTCTCATGGGCCAGGATTCTCCTCCAAAAGTATCACAGAATCATGGAATATTCTGAGTTGGAAGGGACCCCTGAGGATCGAGTCCAACTCTTGGCCCTGCACAGGACATCCCCAATAATCACACCATGAACCAGCCCCATGAATCACACCAAGTAAAACTTGGAGAGAACAGTTAGAGAATACCCTCTATTATATTGTGTTCTTCTGCCCTGTGGGCATTTAGTTTCGTCAGGGGTTTCTTAGTTTTTGCATGTACTTCACCATCCTCTGGACCTAGATGAGGTGAGACACTGGAGTGGTCTACCCTCATATATAGTGCCACAGGTATTCAAAGAACAGCTTCTCTTGACTTCAGTTGCAGCTGTTTTCCTCATGATTGACCCATACTGGGACTGAATTAACAGCTTAAATAAAATTTTACATGAATTCACAACACGGTCCACTTCTCCCTCCTCATTCAGTGTCCCACTTGCATTTGGCATGTTATGTGTCAGACTTCACACAGTTCACTAAATTTGAAAGACTTTGGGTCATATGTTCATTAATTGTGGTTTTCTCTCTGGAACTCATGCTGTAATTAGTAATCTACTTAATGTGATGGTAACTATTAAAGTCAAGCCATCTGATCACGTCAGCCTTGTTATAAAATTCTACAATCCTAAACTATGCATGCAGAACACTCAAAATTCCTATTAAAGTAATTTAATTAAAGTTTAATTTGTGCTTACAACAGGTTCTAGTGCCTGAAAGCTAAAGCCACAGTTTACATTTAAAATACTTAAAAGTTAGAAGTGTTTCATTTTATTACTAGAAAGAAACCCAAGTTTACATTATATGGAACCTGATGTTTTTAAATAATTTAGGAAATGCAAAAATAAAGTAGACGAAGTAATTTTTAGATGCTTAAATTTGCAGCAATATTGGCGAACAGACTGTTCTTTGTGTTTGAGCATGGCGTGGAGACAAACATTTCTTAATGGTTGAAAGTCAGGTATTTTGGGACCTTTTCTTGGCTGGGATACTGACCTCTGTTTCGTAATTTATCTAATTCCTCTGTGCTTCTGCATCAGTAGAACGGGCAAACCTACATTTAATTAGTGAGTGCAAAATGCTTTGGCATAATTTGTGATCTCAGTAGAGAACTGTGTTGGAAAGTCTACTGAAGATATATTCAATATTTTTGAAAGTCTGGCCTTTTCAATTATATACCTAGGTGACCTATGTCTTTGAACATCAGACTTGACTTTTGAATTCAAAAAGCTTTTAAAATCTCTACTTAAATGGCTATTTAATATGTGCTTCATACACAGAAGTAATATGAGTTGCTGGATATATAAATAAGCCTTGGCAGGAAAAACTGCACATTTTGAGGAGCAGCATTTGAAGCATGTAACTACATCTTAATGAATACATGCTAATCTCTTTCATCCCATAGTAGGAAATTCTTTCATATAAAACCTCTTCCTTACAAGCTGTAGGGAATATGTTAATTTATTTTGTGAGTAAAACTTCTCACAGCACTGAAAAGTTATGTTTTAAGGCCATATGTAAGTACCAAACTGCTCTTCCTTCATGTAAAAAAACTCAGTGCAGAGTGTATATGAAATGAAAAATTGTTAAAAAATATACTTCCCACAGTAGTAGATGATGATGTGGAAATAAGGAATTATGTGTCCTGTTATGTTAAAATTATAATTTCTTCATTATTACACCCACTTTGCAACACCTTTGGCAATTTGTTTGTTGTATTTTACTGTATTTAATTTCCCTGATCCTTGGTTGATAATGTGTTTATCTTGGAGTCTTGCTTTAGTGTTTCTTCTTCTAATTCTTGGAACTGAGGCATTTTCATTGATTGGCATTAATCTGATTTGATTTTACATTTGAAAATTGTACTTTTTTACTTTTAAACTAACTTTTATTTAGTTTTGAGACATCATAGAGCACTTCCAGTGGCCTGCATTTCCATTTCAGTGTATGTTTCAGAGTAATCCTGCAATTTTTGTTTTTTTGAAAAAAGCCCCTATTTGTTTTTTAAATAGAAAACTTTCATGATCAAACCTGAGAGCTTCTTTGGAAAAGATTCCTTTTTAAGGCACCCAAAGCAAAGAAAATTACTTTATTTTTATTTTGATTTGGACCAGATAAGTGTAGATAGAAATTAAGAGTGGAAAGACTGTCAGCAAGACCAACAAATGCTTTGAAAATTGATTTTGTAAGCATGGTCCTTAAATACTCCACGCAGTATTTACCCAGTAAAGAGAATGGACATTGCTCCTTGTCCTGTTGCTGGGCACCACCAAAAATAGTCTGGCACCATTCTCTTGATATCCATATTTGAGATATTTGTATGTATTGATGAGATCCCTTTTCAGTCTTCTATTTTGTAGACCAAGCAGGCCCAGCTCCTGCAGTCTCTCCTCATAAGAGGAGAACATTTTGCATGAGGTGTCACTAACCTTTGAAAAAATGAATAGAATAATTTTATTTCTTGTATTAATTGTCTTATAGCAGGTTTAAAATAACTGAATTGAAGAAAACTAATATTTGATATAATAGGCCACATTTTTTGCTATTTTTGATATTCAGAAACCTTGTAGCACCTTTTTAAATGGAAGTAGCATTTGTTGTTGCCAGTATTTAAAATACGTCCTTTTAATACTTTTAGCAGTTTGAGTAACAGTGCGTTCCCTTAAAAGAGATACATTGCATCATTATGACAGACATCTTAATAAGAATACTGGCTTTTGCCATATGGACTTCCTCAATGCAAAGTAATTTGAACAGACTTTCTAGAAGTTGGATAGGGTAATGTCTACTTGATGTGATCTGCTACGTAGTACCATTCCTTTATGCTATTTAAAAGCTGCCTTTATTCTTTAAAGAGAAAGATGTTACATTTCAGAATGAATTACTGAGGGGTTTCCATTCTGATTAAAAAAGTGCAGAAGTGCTTCTTCTTACCTCAGAAAAAATTCCATAATTACAAAACTATAGATAAAAAACAATAAAGAGCACAAGGAGTCAGATGAAGACATAAAACGGATAACATACTGCATATTAATTGCACTGTATTGATTTCACAGTATCCACAGTTTTGAAAGAATAAAGTAAAACTGAAGAAAACACCAAGGAAGCATAGAAAATTTATACAAGTTTTTTCAAAAGAGATGCATGTGGGAACAAAGTAGCTAAATTAAAATAGTCTAGGAGAGAGTTGAGCACATAAAAATCTAAAAAGTTAATTATGCTTTTTCTGGAGTCAAGCAGTAGCCTGAAGCTAAGAAATTAAAGTTTAGGTGAGTTATTAAGAGTAGTTGCTTAATAGCTGAGGAGTAGAATAGCTTACTGAAAGGCATGATTCTACTCCAAAACTGTAGGTACTTAAGAACAAGTTAGGAGGAGATAGTATTTGACATATCCATGGCCTGACCCTGTGCTTATTGCGGTCATCGTCTTCTCAGAAGCTGGATTAAATGTGCAGTGCATCAGAGCACTTAAAGTACTTCTTTTTATTATGATTAAACAATACATATATGGGATTCTTAAGATTTTGTTTATTTAATCTTCTGTAATTCAGATATAAAATAGAAATCCAGGCAAACATTGCTAAGCAGGTCAACATAGGCCTGAGCCTCAGGCAAGTCAAATGCATTTCAATTAAATACCAGCTTAAATGCTTACCTAAATTGGATCTCAATTTTGCCCACTTTAAAATTTCATCTCTCTAACTCTATCTGCTATCAGCTCATTCTGTAATATGTCAGATGTTTAGAAACATTTGGCATCCAGCACATCTTTAGCTATTTGGGTTTAACAGGAATTCCTTTTTCTAATTTTAAAAAATACTTGTTTTAATGATAGTCAGAAACAATAACTTGCATGATAAGACATTTATAGACAGATATATAAAGTCATGGTGAAATTTGAATCACACCAAAATCACCCTAAAACATTAGTTGCCAGTGTACTGCCTCACATGATGCAAGGGTAAATCACCAGAACTAATAGGTAGCTGTAGTAATTAATTACTGCTTTACCACAATCAGTCACCTCCAAACCCCCTGCAAAGCAACGGGTGTTGCCATTTGGAGATATGATGGCCTAGGATCAAACAGAAAAGCTAGCACAGAAACGAGATGAGGGTTATCTGCTCAGCATCATTCACAAACAGCCTCACGTTTTTATTCTGACTTCAGTTCTGCAAGTTACTCATCTGCCATGGCTGTTTCCTGTGCATACCGCAAAAGGAATAACTTGGGCCAAATGAATTCATATTGTATTGAATGGCACTCAAATGGGCCATTCATGTAAAAACTTTTTGGGTCAGAATTGTCAGTGGAAAAGCTCATACACTAGTAATTCCCGCCCCCCACCAAAAAATGTTACACAGCAGGCAGTGCTTTGATGGGTGGAGCTACAAAAGAATTGTCTGGGGCCTGAGCCAAGGGATGTTGTTTACCAAATGTCAACTGAAGTTGCAATGTAGACCTTAACCCACTTCCACAGATGCTGCAGTTAACCTGCCTAACTTACACTGAAATACATTTGCATTCCGAGTCATAACTATGTGATAATTTAAGAAGCTTTTGATATAGTCTTGTGTGGTTGACAGTTGTGTCTGCCTTCTTGAAGAGGTCTTCTAGGAATGAATGGGAATGAGGATGGGAAAGGGAAAGGAGCTGTGGCCATGTTAGTTGATAGTACAAGTCCAGGTACAACCACAGCCCACACCACGGAACTTGCTCTCAGATTACTTAGTTAAGGTCTTCTATTTCCTAGTTCTTTTAAGTGGTTTGGATTTTGGGGCGGTTTGTTTGGTTTGTTTTTTTCTGTGATATAACAAATCTATGGCAACTCTCTTGAGATTCAGAAGAAAGATATTGTTTAATTCTACCATAGTTGTTGTATCTCTTGTTGTATTTTGTCCTGATAGTTTTCACAAATTTCTTGTACAAGGAGGCTTCTACACAGTAGAATGCATAATATCCACCTTCTGTTTGACTTTTTTCCTCAGAAAGTAATGATTTAATGTCTTCTGATCTACACATCTCTTATGTTTCCCTAAACTTTAGGAATTATATATTTTGGTATTTCTACTCTTTCGGAAGTAGTTTGAAAATCAATGAACTCAAAAGTTACTAGAGGAAGGAAAGGGCAAAAATTGTTTTAGTCAGTTTACCTCAGAAACCAAACTAAACCCACATTTTTACATATACTTGAATTTTTCTTTGATATTCTTAGTGCCTTTTTTGTCTTCACAATTTCGGTTTTCTAGTTAATGTCACCAAAGGAAAGGTACCCATGGTAGTATTGGCCAATACCGGTTTTGTTATTTTTTAACATGTATGCAATCTGCAAGAAAAAAACCAGCTATTTTTTATTGTAAGTGATAGTGAATATCTGTAGCTCCAGACCAGCTCTGTTCCTGAACATTGTACAAAATACCTAAATCAGCCAATCACAGAGCAGTGGTAAAACATCTTTGTGTCATCTCCTCTGATAAAAAGTCTACATTTGGTATGTTAAAACTTTGTGTGAACTGCCAAAGTTCAGAAAAAGTTAAAGTAGATTTCTCTGTATGCAATAATCAGCAGCTCCATTCTGCTGGACTTATGGAGGCTTCTTTCATACAACTGATGTAGGCTTCTTTCTTTTATTTTTACTTTTCAACAACTTGTGGATGCAACTGGAGAACGGAACTCCATGTGCGGGAAAAAACACTTTCTTTTAGCAACTTAAGGAAAAAGGCAACTATAGAAGAACATTGCCCAATTCACACAAAGGGGAACAATCTGGTCATCTCAAGCTCCAGAATGAAGAGATGATCAATATGAAAAATAGAGGAAGGTGAAAACCATTCTTCTTAAGATTTATGAATAGAAGCACTCCCTACTCAGGCAGTGAAGTAGCAAACTGTAATGATTTGAGAGTCTTATGGTTTCCTTTCCTAATTTAAGAGGATTGTTTACATAATGAATATATGTTTTGGCTTAAACAATGGAACTTTTTTCACAGAGTTCATAGATCTTGACACATGCCGGGAGGGATAATGCTGAAGAACGGCTTCCCTGCAGAGAGAGAGAGACAATAAATAGAGTTATTTTGAGTGACAAGGCATTACTGAACCAGCATATCAGTCTTTGAAATAATTGTCGAAGCTGGCAAGGAAGTTTGTGCTTTGTGAAATCCAGACTTTCCTCTTAGTCATTTGTAACTGCAAATGATATAGTGGATATAAAGTAAAAACAAAACAAAACCCCACACATACACAAAAAAGTAGAAAACAAAACATGTCAAACATCAATTATACAGTAAAAAAAAGAAATATGTTCCAAGATCACTGAGCTATGTTCACTTATGGCATGGTTGATGGGTTTGAGTGGAAGAAGATTGGAGGACAAAGCTCTTGGCTTTGTTAAGTTTGATGAATTAGTTCAGTTACTGCAGATAGAATTCAAAAAAAGGATGCCCTTTTACTGCATCTAGGTTGGTAAATGGGATAGTGAAGTAATTGAACCCAGAGTCATTTCAAATACTGAATGATGTCATGTGAAAAAGACACCAAGTAATGTATTGAGGTCCCTTATACAGTCCTTCATACTTCTCCCTTCAGACTTTCAAAGAATGCAGAAAGTCAAATTCTGTTTCCCTAGTACACAAGGATTCCATGCTGCTGAACCATGATCTTACTTGATATAAAGTAATGCAAATCCATTGATTTTAGTAGAATTTCTCTTCCTGTGCTTAATTATCTGGAATATTTGTACTGCCCTCAATGGTTCTCTTTATGATAGTACCCAAACGCACCTTTATGGAGAAGACAAGAGTAGCTAATACCATTGATAGTTTACTTTCATCTGTTCAAGAAGCTATTTTTGTTTCTTAGAAATATTTTTTTTCAAAGGACGTAAGTATCATATTTTATTCTGAAGGATAGCAAGAAGACTAATTTTGGCACTAAAGGAAGAAAAGTTGGATATCATTAGCTAGAATAATGCATATAGCATGTACTCATTATACCTATGATAAGTTTTTCCAAATGAATCCCCAGAGATTTGGCTTTGTAGTAATATTACTTCAGAATAACTTGAATCCATTCAACCTGTATTACCTGGCAATTGCTCACATCATTTTAAAAAGTAAGTTGTTTTTTGCCCTAGTATGTAATCTTCGGAATGACATGACTTCTATAGTGAGTTTGTGTCCTTAAGATTTTCTGGGAGTCCTCCAAATAACTTGCTTAGCACCATGACTGACAGGTCTGTGAATCTATGTGTATTAAGGACAGCTTGACCAGATGTCACTTCATTCAAATGCTGGCAGTCATGCAAGTATTCATTTTTCAGTACTAGTAAGTTCATGTTTCTCTTATAACAACTGGACCTTTAGTGAAATCTTTTCTGGATCACTGCACAGCTTGAAAAGTAGACTATCCTTTTGGTAAACAGCTGGTAAAATAGAACATACATTTTTGCCTCAAGAAGGGTCACTAGAATGTAAACATCCAAATTACAATGTAGTACACAAGGAACAGCAGCTGTTCCCAGAACTGGAATAAATCATAGCTCAGAGTGAAGGGATGTAATTATAAAAAATGTTGATTTATTTGTTCATCTGCTAAGGAATTAGCCTGGTGACATGTTTCTGTATATCTTCCAGGTGACATAGTTAAACATCCACTGTAAAACTTTATATTACTGTTGTGGTTTAACCCCAGCTGGCAACTAACCCCACACAGTTGCTCATTCCATGGTGGGATGGGGAAAGAATCAGAAGAGTATAAGTGAGAGGAGTTGTGTGTTGAGATAAAGACAGTTTAATACGTAAAGCAAAAGCCATGTACACAAACAAAGCTAAACAAGGAATTAATTCCCTGCTTCCCATGGGTAGGCAGGTGTTTAGCCACCTCCTGGATAGCAGAGCTTCATCACACGTTAACAGTGACTTGGGAAGACAAACATCATCACTCCAAATATCCCCCCTTCAGTATTTTAGTTATTGCTACTTGACAATGAAATTAACTGTTTCAGATAGACAGAAATCTGCCTGCTGTCCATAGCAATACATTTAATTTCAGCTATTGATATCGTTTGCATTACAGCACTTAAAGGCTAACTGATTGACTTAAGGGAGTTAGTGAGCAACTTAGTGCTGTAAAAGAAATCCAAAGTAGTATTATAGCAGGTGTCTAGATATTTGAATTACTGTATTAAGTACAATTTGAGTTCTTGCATTAAAAGCCAATGCTGTTCCTCAAATAATTTCTTTTTGTGTTTGTTCCCATGGAAGACTGAACTGTTCACCATAATGTACAAGACCTGATAAAACTGTCATATAAACTGTAGTTCCACATAAACTAAATTTTAGGAAAGTAGGGATGCAACATTAGTGATGAGTAATTTGATATTTGAACTATGATGTGATCTTATAATTAAATAGCTTATCTAGCCTGTAAATCTGACACATAAGTAGATGCAGCAAAAACCATGCATGTAACCTTAATTACAGCATTTCCTGTGTGAATGCTTAACTATGTATCCTTAATGTTTCAGGGATGCCTTATCTATAGGTTCAGGAAGGGCTCTGCTGGTCTACTATCCACTGGGATGTATATGCCAGCAGTATGCCTGACCGTACTTTCCAAGTGATTTAAGTAGAGGCAGAACCAAGGGAGTCAGAAAAGTAATAGAGAAAATATAGATTTTTTCAGTCTGTGAACAAAGTGCAGACAGATTCTGTGGTTGTGTTCAGAGCCAGTTAGGGTTTCCCCTATGATAAGAATAAAAAAGCATCAATGGGAGAGTACTCCTGGCTCACAGGGGCAGGAGCTGTGTACCTTGTCAGGTGCTTCAGACTGTTGTTCATTCCCACTTGTCTTAGAAAACAGATGGCCATCCTCAGTTTTTGCACATGCGTAATCTGCTATTGGCCTAAAGTGTACGACGTCTTTCTTAGGCATGAGTGTTTAGAAGTTGCTCTGCTGACTCGACTTAATTACTGGATCAGCTTAAGTTGCATTCTGTAAAAATATATCTTGAATTTTTCTTGACAAAGGGAAATGAAATGAAATGACCTAGTGATAAGTGATAATGATAAGGCAGTCATAAGGCAAGAGTCATCACTGTGGGTCCTGAGATACATTAGAAAGAGTAAATGGTAATGTTGAGAACCATTTAAAATGCATACACTGTTATACCAGCATAGGACCAGTGGCGGTCATCAGGTTTGCCACTATGAGCAGAGGTCAAAGACTGTTGCTTACTAGTTTCTGGTTTATGACCAAAACTTCTGTCTGGACTACAGCATCTCTTCAAGGAAGATGTCTGGTCACCCTTAAAGAGCTTCAAATCATGAAGTATCCCTTCTGTACCTGGGTACATTATTTCAGTGGTTTAATTGTCCTCAGCAGAAAAATAATTACATATATAATTATATTCTAGTCTCCATTTATTGGCAGTTGCATCAATTTTAACCTCTTCATGGATAAAAAAAACCAAAGCACCATAGTTTGTAGTTTTGTTGTCTAATTATAATGGAGTTTATTTCTAATTTTTAGTCATTCACACAGCTTATTCTCTTCATCTTTTTTCAGTAACCTTTTGAAAGGAATGACACCAGAAAAAATGATGGCATTCCAGCACTGATCTTTCTTGTTTCATGTACTACATTTCCACTATAAAGTGGAAATAGAGGGCAATATATTCACCTGCTTACGTGTTCAAGATGGAAATATAATTTTCACACATTGACAGGCTGGATTGAAACTGAACAGTTACTCAGAGCTGCAGTTAACTGAATGGTATTTTGCCTCCAGTTTCTTATGTTATACTAACTGGACCCCTAACAAAGAGTACTTTGGGTTATGATGATTTCTGATTTAAAGCTATCAGTTACACAGTTTTATATATTGTATAAAATTGTATTTTTCTTTTGAATACTTTGTATTCATAGGATAGATTTATGGACTATAAATACATTTTCATAATGGTGTGTTTAAAAATGGCAAATGGAGTACAAACTGACAGTGCTTAGCATTAGATTCTCCTGTGCTTATTTTCAAATTCTTCTAGCAATATTACTCATTTTAAATCTCTTTTCTGTTAAAGATGAAGAATTCTCCCTAATAATTCAAAAAGCATTAAGGCTCTCATACTGTTATCTTTTTTTTGGCCTTTTTACAGTTTCTGAATCTCAGTAAAACACTTGTTTCATTCCTTTTTTTGCCATAAATCTTCTTCAAAGTCTAGCAAAAATATTTTTAAGACCTCATATATTGTGCATCCTCTTAACAATCCTCATGCAGCAGGCTTCAAATAATGGGTCTAATTTTCCTTTTGTTCTGGTGCAAATCTCTTGAACTTCATGGTTTCACATTTCTTCAAGTCTCTGAATTCTGATGCATTTCAAAGTTTTGTAAAATAGAGATCTAATAGTTTCATGTATAAACAACATAATGTAATTATCCCCTGATGAAATCCTGAAATTTTCTTCACTATTTCATATTACTGTATTTTATCCATTTCTAGGTACTCATTTTTAATTTGGCCCGATAATACTATGATGGTGAGGGCTGCAGGGTTTTAGATGTCTCATTCAAAACAACGTCATTTTGCTATGAAATAATGATCAGACACTAATTTGCACCACTTGTGGAACATTAACTGTACCAACTTGTATCAGAATCAGTTTCCTTCAGGCTTCATCTGAAGACTGATCAGACCATACCATATAAAGCTGATGAATTTGTTCTCCAGAATACTAAATTCTTGGTCTTTTCTTGGAAACTCACATTCTCCGTGCATGTTCCCCATGTCAGCTGTAGGAACATGAAATAAAGATGTGCAACTGAGAGGATGAATTCCACTATTAATAAAAATAATAGTAAGGAAAGACAAAACATATTTATCTGCCTTTTTCTAATTTCCACTTATGATAAGAGAGCTAACATCATAGATCAGTTTTAGGTGGCTTTAATCTACCAGCTCTACTACCATCCTTTTTTCTCCAGTATTGGGAAAGGTAAATTATCCATAAAATAATGAATAGTAGAGGAAAAACTTAGGTATGAAGAGCAATCTAGCTATTTTCTTTCCCCTTGAAATCGATTACAGATTGAAGGGGGAAACAGTGCTATTTTAACAGGATTGCATCTGAAATGTTATTGGATATCTTCTGAGTATGTTTTCCCATGGTACTTCTTCTAGGCTTTTGTTGTAAAAAATGACATTCGGAAATTTACATCTCAGAAGCATCAAGGTACAGGTTGTATAGGTGTGTTTTTTATTTACACCTGATTTCTCCAACTCTATGCTGATTTCCCTTTTAACACTCTGTGTAGAAAGAAACCATATAAACAGAAACTGCACTGTAGGCCGAAGACGCACTTTTAAGTAATTGGATGTTGCATTAAAGTGTCCCTGGGTTTCTTTTTTAGTGATGCTTCTGCTTAGAATTGAGCCAATCTGTCTTCATATTTCCTCTTCTCTACCATTATAATTGATCTGGCAGTTTGCCACACTTAGACCCAGACAGTAATCACTTGGCATAGAGGATATTCTGCCTCCCTAATTTGACTGACAGAATAAATCCTGTTTTTAAACTGCCGTCATGTGGTTTTTATCAGTAAATAACACACATTTTACTATGGCATGTGTACATTGAGATAGACAGCTATGTCTTTTTAATGTGTCTACCCAGCAGCAGAGGAGGAGTCACGAAAAGCAATCATATTTTCATCAACTCTGCTGTAAGAGTGCAAACCTTGAAAGTGATTCTTGGGAAAAAAACCCTAAAGCTGGAAGACATCTGTTAAGTTTGCATTTAGAGGAAGTTGTGTGTGTGTTATACCATCTAACAAACCGAGGGAAATGGGCTTCACAGCCCATGTATTTTTAGTAGTGGTAAAGCAAATACTGTGTTCTGCTCAAGTTGCACCGACCCACTTGTAATTTACCTGGGAAAGGACAAACTATTTGGATGGCATGTGTACTGTTTTCAATTATGTTCAAAGAAATAGGTGATTTGGTAATGAATAATCTGCTGACAATAAATAACAAAGTCCCCACTGCCAACAACATTATGCTAAGTGGAGTCACTTAATGCACAAAGATCTTCTAGAAGCTCACACTGGACCTTGTCAGCATAGTTTGGGAATTAGTACTGCAAAAAATCAAACAGGCACAGCAGCTGTTACATGATCGCGTGTGAAACCATCTTATCAGTATCCATTTTGTTTAAAACAAACAGAAATTAGTCATTTCAGTAGCAGAAATAAGTATGTTACAGAAAACAGTGCATCACTAAAATGCATACATTTTTTGCAGGATGTGAAAGATTTGGGCTTGCTAAGAGTAAAATAGGAAACAAATCCCATCCTCCAAGGAATTTTAACAAAAGCCTTCTGAACCTGTTGGAGTCAGAGAGGGCTACTAAATTTACTGGATTTTTGTCATAGTGCCTTGAAGCTAGTTTTTCATCAGAGCTATAGTTTTCAACCTAAATGCAACACTTAAATTAGGCTTTAAATTTACATCATGTTTATCAATGAAGGCTGGGCCCAACATTTTTTAAAGAAAAGTTTCTTTTTGTTGCAGACTTGCAGACTGATCACTCTCTAACAGTTCTCTCTTCAGTACTCACTGGCCTGCTGGTACAGGGGTTCTGTTGGATGTGTCTGGTGTGGGGCATGACCCATTCTCAGAGGTATCTTAGACACCCAGGCAGATTGCCGTGGGAATTTTGAGTATCTGAGCAAATAATATGATGTTCCTTCATTGAATAAAGAATTGCTATAAAAAGATGGACTATGCGAAATGGGAGGGGGAGCGAAGTGAGACCCGTTCACAGTGATTGTATTGCTAAGAAATTGGGATGGTGCATTTCCTGCTTGTTGGATTTTTCTAGGAAATGCAATTTCTTTGTATACTGAAACTGTACGATCTTAAAATTATTACATTGTACTGATTTTGAAAAATATTACCTCATCTTTTTCAAGTTTTTGGTCATTACACAGGATAGATATGATGGTATGTGTGGTGAGGCAAATGTCAAAGCTGGACAGCCATATTATGATAAAGAAAGGCTTTGCTTCCATAGCAGCAGTGAGTGCAGCAGGAAGTTCCTAAGTCCTCTGTGAAACCTTTGTTTTCAACTCTTCCACAATTCTTTTGTATGGTTGTTTTATACCAAAAAAAAGAAATACAGTGAGAGAACTACCAGTAAAAAATAACTCTTAATGTGTTTATTTCTTATGTAAAGATGACAAGGTACTCTGCTTTGAGTATTGGTGGTGAGCATCTCTACAGTGTTTTTTGTAGTATTGTCTGTAGTTGGCAGCCATGGATAAAATTTTGATCTTTCTCAAAAAGAAAAGGTATTAAATAATTATTTTCTCAATCTGCAATCATAAAACTGGTATTTTCAGATTTACTCAGAAATTTCTGTACGGTTTTGAATGAAAGTATTAGTTTCTATTTCTCCAATTTACTTTTTTTTTCCTTTAAGGAAAAACAGTGAGTAAGAGAAACTGATTTGTTAATCAGTTCAAGGTTTGTCATAATTTATCTTTAATATTTAATCTGAAAAACTATATTATTCTGTGAAAATAGCATTTCAAAAGTTGCAACTCAGATGAGAGCTGAGAGTATTCCAATGTGAGATTTTCTTGAGTGCCTTCTGTGTAAATGATTTTATTTACTATACTATGGAAAAAATTATTATGTTACAGACTATTGTATGTCTTCCTTTGCCCTGAAGAAATACATAGTTTATAGTAAAAATTACCAAAATATCTCAGAATCTTTTTAGCAAGAGCTATTTCTCTTGTATCACATCAAATACGTTTTCCATTGTGAATTATTATAGCAGGTGATATTTTCTTTTTTGGATTTGTGTCTGATTTCATAACTTGTAAAGGAAAGCAAGCTACAAAAGGCATCTGTTCATCTATTAAAAAAACGCAAAACAAGAAAACAACAAAACCAACAAACAAAGAACACCCCACCAAGGAAGACCCACAAACAAACAAAACAAAACAAAACAAACAAAAAGAAAAAAGAAAAAAAAAAAGAAGGAATGAAGCAAAACCTAGAAATATACAGGGAAGAAAGTTTACCTATTTCAAGGTGCTTTGCACAAAGAATCAAAATCCTTTAATTAAAATCAGCTTTCAATGTAAAACCTGAGTAAAAGAAATAGATTTTTTTTAGCAGGCTAACTCAAGTGTTTTAGTTTCTTATACTGAGGAACAATTGGAACATAAAAGTAATTGACAGTGGAGACAAAAATGTCCTTTGGTATTGATAACAGAGTTATTTAGGATATGAAACCTAAAGCACATTGACTTAACTGTATTAAAATGCTGTTTTTATATACAGTATCACTGAATGAGCAGCATATTCTTATTACTAGGATATCAGTACCAGAGGATCTTCCAAAATATCCTTTAACATGTAGGGTAGAAGCATGTCAATACATCTGATGCATTCTTTTGACAAGAACGTGTTAGTTAGCTTGAAAGTTTGGGAATTGCTGTTGACCATACAGTCTTCTTTCTTGTTGAAAGTGAGGCTAAGAAGAGTCTTTCTATTTCCATCTCCCTCAAACCAAAAGAAAATGTCCTTTATCAGGAAGCTAATGTAATACTGCAAAACAAATATATTATTTATATTCTAATTCTTAAAATAGCTAATAATAGCATATAAAAAGATTATGTATTTATTTTTACTTTAAAATAATTTTTCTAAATCTATCAGGTATATTACAAAAAGAAATCACGATTCTTCTGTCCTTACTGAGGATGCAAAATCTGTGTTTTTATAGAAACTGTACATTCAGCAACTTTGTATTTTAAATAACCTCCACCTTGAGTTTTACCATGATCCAGTAGGTTTTGAAGTTGTAGCTGTCAAAACTATGTATAAACAAGTGGCTATATCACTTGTCCTGACTGTCTGAACTGCTCCACAGCTGGATTAAATATAGGGGGGGAAAAAAATCTCATGGGTGTCTACAAATGCCTGAAATGCATGATTTCTGACATGACGAAAACCACTTCTTAGCAGAGGGTGCCATATATGTTCCACAATAAAGATTAGGCATCTCCCCTGTTTTTACTCAAACTTGCCTCTACATTCAAGCAGCTGAGCTGGTAGTTTCTTAGTTTAATGTAGTTTGTCTGTGAAGCCATTTGAAACAACCAGAGAAGCAGATGGGGCGGCTTGCGTTGTAAAAGTTGGGTCCATAATCCTGGTGCTTTGTGCCATCTGGACGTCGTGAAGGGAAATGGGAGTGACCAGTCGTGCTGAATGTGTACTCTGTGCCATTAACGAAACCCTTCAGTTTCCAAGGGGCTAGAGAGCTTATCACAGCCGCCCCCCATTGCTACCGGAATAGAGTGAAAAAAAGGTTAAGGTGGAGTTGAAAGAGCAAGTGAGGAGGGGGTATGTGAGGTGCCCCATACAGCCACAGCTACAGCAGAGCTCAGGCGAGGCCAGCTCAGCTCTGGGGGCTTGTGGACACTGGTGGACCTCCTGCAGCTCTCAAACATGGCTCAGTCTGGCCCTTTTGTGTTACCTGCTTCTGGAAACCCTGTTACATGGCCAAGGGCACTGTAATAGGAGCAAAGACTTTTTAAGGCAGGAAAATATCTGGTATTCCTAAGACGCATATTTCCTTCTTTTCTGACAGATTTGGAGCTACCTGTACTTATTTTAGAATAGTACATCTTCACTGGGCTGCTGCAGTGCTGTAGTGTTAATCCACTGGTAATACTGATAGGAAATGTATCTCTGGCTATGTGATATGTAACATATGTGACATGGCTAATATGTCACTTTAGAAAATATGAAGAATATTGCTGGATCTGTTTACTGTAAAGTATTGACTTGATCCATCAGCTAGTTTGCTAAACAATTTTCTCTTGGAATATTGCATCTGTTTGAGATGGTAGGAATACAGTAATTTTGATTGTATGGAAAAATTCAGAATATGTGTGAAGGTCAGGAATTTACAGTTGGTTAGAGGCAAAAAAAATTCCAGAGACAGAGCAATCCCACCTTCGAAGTTCTGAGTAAGACATGCCTTCCTTTCTTTCTAGATAGATCAAATTGTGCACGTTTATGCTTAACTTTGATTATTTTTTAAAATTCTATTTATTTTAAGTTTTTTACTATCTTGTTTTACACTATTAGAGGACACAGGGTTTTGTTCACTTACCACAGTTACCAGGGAAAAGAACTACATGTCCCAAATTCAGCAGGATGTATGAAGTGAGGAAGTTTTTTTACACAAGCTACTGCAGCTCATGAAGCTACTTCTGGGATTCAGTATTTAAAGCCAGAATTGCCAAAACCAGAAGGCTGACAATAGCAAGTATCAGAGAGCCAGGGTGTAGCTCGCTGTGAATGGCAAGAAGTGCCAGCTATGACCTAGGTTTATATATCCTTGCATGCCCAGTAGCTCACTACTGACAGGTATATATTTAAAACAGGAGAATATATTCCAGCTTCAGCATTGTACATCATCAGTAATCCTGACACCTTTTTTGACTGTAAGGCTCATTTCTTTGTGTCTCAAAGAACAAATTAACTCCCTTCAGTTCTCCTGCAATATTTAAAACAGCAGTCAAATATAGATAACTTTATACAGTCATTCACTAGGTCTTTATTTAATCCAAGTAAGAAAGCAGTAGTGTGGCTGATGGTGCAGCTCATGCTTTGCCACAGTGCTCAGTGTCTGATAGAGTACCACAACTGGCAGTTTTGATAGCAGACTAGATATAGTATGAGGGAAAACTTCAGATGTGCTCTCTTTGATCTTGTCCCTTTTCTGTCACGTTGTGCCAGTATTTGTCATCCTGATGTAAAATTTCTTTTACATAATCCTGATGTAGAATTCAATTCTTCCATTTTTAACATCTGCGTTTGTTTTATGCACCTTATGTATACCCTTGGTTTTAGCAGGTGAACTAGGAAAATAATATATTATTAATGTGTTTTGGAGAGTTGAAACTGTTTTTAGTAATTCTGGTGTTAAAAATAATTGTTAAACTCAACTCTTTCAAAACAAATGATAAGTGCTTTAATTTCACTATGTCACACTTCTTTGTAGCCAACAGCCAATCCTCCATTGTGCTTGGAAAGCTGGACCAGGGTTTTTATAGTTTATCAGTAATGGGTGTTCTTATATTCTCTTAATTGCTACATCATAATTTTCTGTAGGTGTATCTCTTCTGTAGGTGTATCTCTTTGTATTTTAAATAACTTTTAAATAACTCCACCTTGAGTTTTTCTCCCCTTCTGTCACCTCTTTTAGTTTCATTACTGACCAGTTTCTCTGAGTTCTAGGAAGGGAGTATGTGATTTTCCTCTTTGGTTCTCATTTGAATGTACTTATGCGCAGAGAGCACTATATATATTTCTGTTGCACATGAATATGAATCTTTTTATGAATATTCGAATAAAAAACTCATCAGCTGGATGCACTATCAGCAGGTTTCGATTACCAGGACTCTTTTTAAAATTTTTTTCCAAAGGAAACTCAGACAGGATGATTGCTCATCACGTAAGTATGATCAGCTACAAAGTAAGAATCAAGAGATAATGAATCATAAAAAACAGACCTGAAAGAGACTTCAACATGTCATCTATTTCCCTTTCCGCTGCTCTGTCTCTCTTCAGTTAACTCTACAAATGTTTCTTCATTGATGTTTCTTTGATCTCTCCGTTGAGATTCCACAATCACCTGAGATTATCTGTTCCAGCAGAGCTCCTCTGCCCTTGCCATTTCTGTTAGTTTTCCCTAATGTCTAACCCGAGTCTTTCTTGTTGCAATTAAGCTCCTTTACACCTTGTTTTATACCCCGTGGATATGGACAACTGATTAGTCCTATCTCTTTGCAACAGCCTTTCACAAACTGCCAAACTCTGTGCTGGGCTTTCCAGTAGTGAGGCTCAAGGGCCGTGCTCTCTGTGTGCACTTCTGGCTGTGAAACGTCTTCTCTGAGGGGCAAGGAAAAGGATTTCTCAGAGGCAGGGTTTCACAGTTGTTTGCTGGTACAGAGAACTAATCCTTTTCCTGCTGAAAAAAGGAACAATCTACTATCATTTAACTTTTCCAGTTTTCCTGGTCAGGAACTCACTGCCTCAGTTAGTTTACCTACAGTCGCTCTCACCCCCCACCAAATATATAGCTAAAAATTTTTGTTTAAAAATTAAGATACTGACAGTTACTGGGATGTCCAGATTTAGTTCTGTTCTTTTCTTCTCATCTTTCAGATGGGCTGCTCCTTGGGAGCTCTGGAAAGTGCTTTTGTAACTGTTTTTCTTCCCAAACTTTTTTGGAACTTGTGAACTGTATGTTCCCTACCTGTGTCCCCTGAAAATCCGAATTTAATTAACATGCTCTGTGTACATCCTGTCAGGGAGCAGTAAGAACAGGATGTTCGCCAAGGCAAGGGAAGATGGGAACTGAAGCATGATAATAGGGCAGGCAGAAGCTGTGGCTTCACTGGCAAGGGAGCAGTGACACAGTACCCAAACAGGGAGGGTGAGAGCAACCAGGGCTGAACCAGCAGACCACATCACCAGAGAAGTCCACAGTGATGGGGAGAGTTCAGGGTCAAGCCAGGAATATCGGTCAGTGGGTCAGAGTGAGGGTGCAGAAGCACAGCTTAGGCAGGGGCTAGGGCTGTGAGCCTCGGCTTAAAGGCAGCTTCAGAGAGTGGAAGACAGTGGAAGAGCCCCTGCTGAGGCTCCTTAGCCTAGCTGCTCGGAGGAGTCGCTGCTCCCAAAGCTTCTTCTAGAATTTTCTTGAGGTTCTCCAAGGCTTCTGACCCTGCTCTCTTACGAGAGGTCTGTCCTTGAGCACAGAGGCCCCTGCTGCAGGATGCGGGGAGTGCAGCCTGGCCCTGACACATCTGTCACACTGTCACAGTGTGGTGTTCAGCACATAATGCAGCCCTTTGCATTCAAATAAGTGGGGAAGCCTAAAGAGATCATAATGGCTATGATTTATAGTATTTGTATTTTTATAGTTTGGGTCTTTTTTCAGGGAGAGTTCACTTCCAGACTGAATGTTATATCTAGAATTTCTTCCTAAATACCTGCATTTTTAAAATCTGCTAGTTTCTGCCTAAACTCTATAAGGGAGGAGGGAGGGATAAGACCTTGAAGTGATGGATACTGTATGAACACCTATTTTCTATGCCTAGTACATTATGGAAGTCATCATGTCTAACTTGCATTGTGGAACTTCAAGGATTGTTTTTCACAGAGTCTTGAGGAACGGTATTAGCAAGGATGGAGATTGGCTTTTAGAATCCTAATTTCTTCCTGCTTCCAAAATGGAATGACTCCTGGACAAAGAGCAACTGTACAAATCTGAGACCAAAGTTTTGCCTTATTTATGTCTGTAGTAACTGCTTTTATAGAAAGTGTAGGACAGGGTCAGAGAAGATTATAGGGAACTCTGTTCTTTGACTATCCAAACCTTACTGAGCTCTGCCAGGTGTTGTATCTGAGAGCCTAAATATTCATGCAGCTCCACCAAAGACTGTGAGCTTTGGTAGTGGTCCTGCGTGATGCAAAACAGTTTAATGCTGATAATGTGTTTCTCAAACCCTGAAATATGGGGGGTTTTATGGGTTGATGTGTGAACTCTCGAAGTAGTACTTTAGGAAATGAATCTGTCCTGAGGATGGTTATGTGAGCCTCATGAGGGAGCACTTAGCAGTCTGGTAGCACATTACAGTCATTTACTCATTTTTAGCCTCTTGGAATGGGTTGAAATTTTGATTTAAATACTTTTCCCCCAATTTCTGACAAAATGTTGAAAGATTAAAGAAAAGAAACTGCATAGGAAACATTATGTAGCCCTTGTAATATTTTTTATGGGAGGAAGTTTTTTTTTACAGCCCCTTTATCTTTTTGCAGGGGGTGGGGAGGGATGCATTATGGATTTTTTATATCATATGTGCTATTTTTTCCTGTATTTTTGAGTAATTTTTTTAATCCCCAATTATTATAACAAGGTATTTAAAATTCAAATTTTTTTCTTCACCTTTCCAAATATAAGAGAGAACTCAAATCCCAAGCATACAAATTGTGTAGTTGTCCCATTAAGTACATTATTCTCAATACAGTTTGTAGGAATTCTAACTATATTAGAATATATATATTAGAATAGATATATTAGTGGCACACAAATATGCTAAAAACAACATAGAGCATTACAGATTGAATATTCTGGTTTGTTTGTTTTTTTTTTTAATTCTATATAGTTCATACACACTCTATCTGTAATCAATACCTTTCCTAAACAGCGTGTATTCAGAAGAACAGTAATATAGAGAAAAACAGTGTTTGAGATCAGGAAAGCACATTCAAACTTGCATAAAGTTCTTTGCAATGCTTCCTCTATGAGTAGCAACTTTGAAGGCTGATTTAAGTCAAGTGAACAGCATGGCCCAGCTGAAATTTTCCTGAACACCACCTGTGTAGCCAAGCAAAGCTAGCAGTGACCCTGGCTGTTCCCTAGGCAGTATTTTCTGCAGAACGCATTGTTGCTGGGCACAGACAATGATTTATTTCTAACTTCAGGCATACAGGCTAGAGAGGATTGTTTTTTCACCTTCAGAAAACTTCCCACAATACCTCTCCCCATTTCTCTGTGATCTACCACCGTGTAGATAGTGATGCATTACACCGTCTGGCCCTGATGCTCACGTCCATTTCAGAAGTGGGTTATGATTTAGTAAGAAAGGCAGGCACTCGGCTTTCTTAGAACAGCTTATGTTTGCTTTCATAGGAATTATAGCAAAATAGAATAGCCTCATTGCAAGGAACAGCTGCATATTTTTTCCCAAATTGAGTAGGGAAATATTGTTAATATTGATTTATTAACAATATGTAATTAGCTGGCAATCAGTGAACTACACTTACAGGATCAAAGTCAGCAACACAACAGATAAACACAACATGAGACACCTAGAGACTGTAAACATATTCTTACAATTTGCTGAACACCATTTTGTACTCATTCCCAGGCAGTTCTCATCTCACCACACACAAATGCCTCACACAGCTGGATGCATCCTGCCCGTGGGGACATGCGGGGTGGGTTATAAGCAACTGTGAGGGCAGTTCCTATATTTAGACCTTCCCCCACCCCTCCCCAAGTGTCTGCACTGCTCCACATGATCCACTGATCAACACGCTGGTGAGAGATCACCGTGTTTGCACCCTGTGCTGGCAACTCCCGCGCTGCAGGGCAGGGAGGGGCAGCCTTTGGCAGGTGGGGTTGCAGTGCCAGTGGGGCATTGCAAGTATTGCCAACTTCTAGCAATATCAACCCCTGTCTGGCAGCTGCTGGTCTCCACCCAGGCAGAGATTTTTGTCCTTTTTTTAGTACTTCCTTTCAAACTCACTCTCTTATAAGCCTTGGTACGGTTTAATCCAGCTGATGGTCACATCTTAATTTCTTCTTTGCTTTACCAGGTTTGGGGCAAACACCCTCTCAGGAGAGGCAGTTCTGGAAAATCTGTTCACGCACCCTGGATACACGCAAATTCTTCTCACATCACTTGCTGTTATCATGTTAACGAGAGCAGACTGCTCACATTCCCCCATGCCATTTCCTAAAAATATTGGTGCAAAACTGTGCATTATTTCACAGAAATAAATCTGGGAAAAAAATCATACAGTGGCCAAATAATCACTATATAAATATAGGACTGGCAAATATGGATTTAAAGACATGTAATAATCATTCCCAGATTTTAAGATAGGCCTCCTGGCCACAGAATATAATGCTTCTTACAATAGGTTTGTTTGTTAATACCTACTTCTGGCTTCAGAATATGCTTATAACTAAATACATCTTCAGCCTGATAGATATTTGATTTAATAAGCTTTTGGATTATGATCTTTTTGAATGCTGAACGTGGAGTTTCTCCCTCCCAGGATGTCATTATAGCCATGAGAATATACCCAATAGCTACTTCATCGTGAGAGAATGTCCCATGATTGTTGAGAACCTAGAAAAATTGTGAGGCTGTAGCATTGTGAGCATTCAAAGAAACAGATTTTTCTAAGTATGTTTTTCTTTGCTATTACCTTAATCCAGCCTGGTTACTGGCTACTTCTTTAAGGAATCCAAACAGTATAATTTACTGATGAGTTATGAATGGTTGAGTTACTCTGTTGCTCTAAATGTTCCTATTTCAGGCTTCAGATTTCACTGTGCTGCCTTGTCAGGGCTTAGTGACCACATGTATCACCACACTGCTGAAGGATTCTGTGTTCCCTATTAATGAATACTTAGGACAAAAAACATCCCAGATGGGAAAATCAAAGCCTACCCAATGATCAGTAGTAGGTTCTCTCCTGTGATTCCTATATGTTAGCCCAATAAGTTAAAATGTTAGGGCATAGTCAATGCAGACAGTCACTTGAAACAAAGGATAGGGGCCTATGGAGTTTTTGCATTAGAGCATTTCAGTGTGTTGTGCAGAAGTAAAAGTTAACATTGAAATTTCTCCATAGGCATTCTTCTTAGTAACAACTTAATTGAGATCACAAAGGACATTTAGAGCTTTTACTGGTCTCTAACTAACCCGTCACGGTAATAAATATAATTATTGTTGCTCTTTTTTTAACCTGCAGCAAACTGTGATTGTTGAGCTTTGTCTCAGATTATTCATCTGCATTAGCAGCATGTACAGTACTACATTGGCAGGGATGAGGAAAGAAAACTTCAGATCCCGGGACCTTACAGATGTTTATTATTGTTTTTTTCTGATTTCTTAAATTTGCAATTAGGATATTATGCTTGGATGCTATACTCTTCGTTTTGTGTAGATAGAAATGATGCTTTATTCCAAATGAGATCCTCTCTCATGCAGAGAGTCTTGGATTTTCAGTTTTCCTGTTTTATGTTTTGTTGACTTTATATTGTGAACTCTTTGTGGCAGAGACTGTCTATTTCCTTTCCAATTTATGCAGTGTTTCATGTCATGGGAATCCAGTTCTAACTGAAGGCATCAAGGGAAAGTACCATTCTTGTAGGGTTATGTAATTTACAACCTACTGTTTTCCCATCTGAAAATGGTAAGGTTTGAGATAAGCAAAATTAATACAAATTGTTTGCTTAATAAGGACAAGAGAAGTACATTTCCAAGGGTATCTTACCTCATGACCGTGATGTGAAAAATGAATATTAAATGTAAGGTAGGCTCTTTTTATTGCCTACTTAATACCTCCAACATAAAACTGTAATTAAGCATAAAAACATAAATTCTTTTAGCACAAAACATTTCTTATTAAGATAAACATGCCAGTATGATGATACAAGCAATAACCTTGGATTACAAGAATGTGGGATAGAAATCTTTGTAAGTAATCTCACAAAAGTCCTCCCTTATTGACTGGTGCTTGAAGTCCTACATAATGACAGTCCAATAAGTCTTATATAACATAGCAAGAGTAGAGATGCTCTGTTTGTTGGCCCATATTTTTCTTTTACAGTAAAAGTGATTATGTTTTTACTACCTGCTCACTGAAAGAAAAAAACAGAAATGGCTTTTCACAAAACAGCAAAAACTCTACCAATTATAGAGTAAAACCAGAAAAAGAATATTTTAAGCTTTGAATTGTTACTGAAACATTTGAATTAATCTGTGATTTCATGAAATCTGGGTCTTTAAGTACCTAAATTTATAGCTGTGTTTGAATTGAAAGTGTCCCTTAGTGAAATGGAAGTCATTACTCAGACCATATGTAATGAAATTAAAATCAAAGAAGGATAGCAGGACTTTTAATTGGAAAGATTCAGTTTGTGTTAAAGACAATACGCTTTGACATTCAATCTTTTTTGTGGAGTTTAGTTGGTTGAAAATATTTTAGCCTGTATGTATATCTCATTAATGTAATCTAATAAGAAATATATACAGCCTAATCATTCAAATATGCTAAAATATATTTCTATATTTGCTTTTGACCTGTAGACAGTAAGATATAAATAAGTACATGTCCCTTTTTTTGCTAAAAGCATATTTTCCAAAATTAGTTCAGTCTAGTTGAATCCTCTGTCTTTCAATATGCTGGGCAATAAAGAAGTTTTCTCAATGCTGTCCCTCAAATGCACATAATCCCTGTTCTAAATGAATCATGTTCCAGAACAAGGAAGCTCAGCTCCAAACCTACAGAGTCTTTGGATTCTCTGTATGCCAAATTTTCACTAATGCTAGGTATTTTTGTTGGTCTTGAGGTAAGCATATAAATCCTTATTATGAAGAGGGCTATAATTTTGTGTGTCTTGCATATACAAAAATGCAAAATACCAGTAGCTGATTTCATTACCAGGGATCCTACTGCAAGTAGCAGGACTGAATAAAGCTATATACTCACTTATTTCTTAGTGTCACATAGAAATAATTTGATAGCTCGGTGAATACAGTAATCTACATGTGTAACATTGGTTTTCCAAACATCACTTTTCCAGTTTTGTACTCTAAACACATGGCAGATTTAATTTAAAAAAATAATGCTTGAACCTTGCTTCAAAAATTATATTGTAAAACAACCCACAGAAAATACGTATCTCCCTGTAAGAAGAAGTAAGTATTTCCCTCTTGTGTAAAACATTATAAACTTTACTTACAAAAATAGAAAACTAGATATAAATTTTCAACAAGTTTAGGCATAGAACAAATATCGGAACTTTTTTGCCCCTTTTGCTAGTTTAACCTGACATTGTCTGTGAGCAAATAAAAAGGGTACTATGGGAAAATCCTGCAAGCCACTTTAAAGAAAAAAATAATTATCATATGATTCAATTCCAAATCAAAGCAAAAGTTCTGCAATCTGGGAAATCTTCTTCCACTTCTAATCCATGGCATTTTTTATTCTGTGATTTGATTGTTTTTTGTGAAGTTGCCATTAGGCAGCTGTCTTTAGTTTTTAATCTGAGTTTTCTGACTTGAAGTCATGTAGCTGTGGCCATTGGGTTCCAGTGCTTTCCATTTTGCAGATATATGGCTCATCTCAATATACTGAATTCAGATATATGGAATTCATTAGTGTGAGGATATCAATAGTTTAATTCCCCATCCAGCAATTCAGTGCTAGTATCAATTTAAATCTTGGAAGGAAAAAATTCTTTGTTACCTTGAAGGTAAGGACTTGTAATAGGTTGTGAATGAATAATTATACTGCAGGTTCTTCTGGATAACAACAGTTCTTTACATTTGTGTTTCTTTAATGTTAAACACAACAAGTCCCCATTCATGCAACAAAATTAACACGGTTCAACTAAAATCCTCTTAAACCTTGTATCTATTAAAGCCAGTGGTCATTTTGCTGCAGATAGCAGTGATGACAAGAATAAATCCTCACTTATAAGCACAAGCCATTGTTTTTAAGGAATATTCTAATAGAAATGTTAATTGTTTTCTTTGAATATAAATATATCTAATGAAAGAGAAACAATCAAAGTAAAGAGAAACAAAAATCTGACTGGAAGGGTGGTCAGGAAGATGGTAGTACCCAAGTTCCTCACAGTCTTACAGCATCATTTATTTCATTTTTTTTAAATAGAAATAAACTTTCCAAAACCAGTTAAAAATAAAGGTCTGACCTATATTCTTCTACTGGTGCGTCACTGAATGTTTACATTATAAGCTGGAAATAGTTTGCTAAGTAGTCAGAATTTAAGAGCAACTTAGATTAAACATTTTCATACTCATTTGTGCAATGCCTCTGGTATTTTAGCAGTATAAAAAGATTTTCTTGGCTTCAAACCATTGGATCAGGGTGATTTTGACATCCTTAATCTCTATTTAAGAGCATTAGGGTTTTTTTTTTTTAATTTAAAAATCTGAGTGGTAAAAGGTAGAAAGAACTAATTTTCTAGAAATAGTTCTTTTTAAAAAATTATGTCAGCAAACACTTCGGATAAAAGAAATGACTGAATTCTAAGCTAATTGTTCCAAAGATAGTACAGGCATACAGAGTTTGCAAGGTGTAAGGATATGATTTTGAGGAAAATGTATGGCCTTGAGCTGACTAGTCTACATGCTCACGTACTTGCAAGGAATTCAGCCTCAAGCTAAGAATCCTCATTTCAAGGAAAGACGATTCCAGGAGAAGTAATCTTTATGGGTGTGCAGCATGTTAACTTACACTGAAAACCACAATCCACTCATTAGTAGTATTGCCTACTCCTGGGGCTAGAGTACTGCTACCAGGGTGGGAATTGTTCTTCAGTTGTGTGACTTTCTAGGCCAATGACTCACATGTTAATTATTGATACACATTTCATTGAATAAATGAATGATTGGTTTTGAATTTTAGCAAGAGTTAAAGGTGCTTTCAGTTCCACCATAGAGCTATACTCAGGAGCACACTAGAGTATTCTTTAGTGATGATGAGAGATAAAATCACAGTTTATTAAACCTTCAAACATTGACACTGGTGGGGGGAGAAGGTATACTTGTAACACAGCTATAGAATATCAGTTCTACAAGGAGATTTGGATGGTACAGTAACATTGGTTAATCTGACCAGGATCAGTTTAAGTAAAAATGAATGCAAAGCTTGTGCCACTTTTGCATGATGGCCATTTGGAAGACAGTCAAATAGTGTAAGGGTTATCAAAGACACTGTTAATTGAACATGAGTTTCAGCGTGATGTGGTGGCTGATAGAGTAAATGTAATTCCTGAACACAAGCTGAGGACTATCAGTTGTAATTGCACTGATACATGACATTTACAGAAGCGTCACTGCACACGATGGCCATTTGTGATGTCCGTATGTTCAGAAGAATATTGATAATTAGTAAAGAACTATAAGAAATTTGGGAAACTTGATGTTTGGAAAGCCTCATTGCCTTGCTGTGATTAATTACTGCATGAATTCTGGTTGTTCCTGCATAATAAGCCACCAGTTTACAGCAAAATGTTCCACTATCCCTTACATACTGTAAATTTTCTCCTTCTTTCGTTTCAAATTTCTATATCATCCATCTCTTTAATTCTATGCTGTACTGATAACACCTTCCAGCATTGCAAAGTATAACTTAATTAAGTATCCATAAAGTCAAAGAATTAAAGAGTTACTAATCCCAAAGCCAATACTTATGGAGCTATAGTAACAAAATTATTCTAGCATAATGCATTGGTTTTTTCCTTTTTGGCTTTTACAGATATTACAGTAGAGAGAGGGTAATACAAGTTCTACACTTTCATTGCCATGTGTTAGCTCTACTGAACTCCAGACCAATTAAATCTTAATTTTCTAGTCTTAAAAGAAAAAAACATATTTAGCTTGGCACACAGCTTTACAACTTTGTAAACTTAAATTGACTTTTATTTCATTTTTTCTTTACCTTTATGGGTTTAATTATACTTTCCTTCAAAATTTCAACTGTAGCCTTTCAGCTATTAAGGTAAGACTAATGAATCTGTAATTGCCAAGATCACTTATATCAGTTTCTTAAATATGCACATGGCACTTGCCATGTTCCATATATCTGGTTTTCCTGGGTTTGTTAGATTTATCAGCAGTACTTGCTCTTGGATTTGTGTTGTCATGTTCTTGTTTTCCAGAGACTGGGGGTGATCCAGTCATAGTGTAACATAAAACTCTTTGGATGACATTTCATGCTGATATGTTGTTCCCATTAGCCTTCAAGTGTTTCCTTGTATGGCTTTGATTATTATTTTTGCCAACATATCAGATAATATAATCAAGAGACCAAAGTAGAGGCCTCTTCATTATAAAGAATGTTGGCAAATGCTCACCAAGCATACACGTATCATTCTGATCATCCACATTCAAGAAAGACTGATGGAAAGTGAAACAAGAAAGGAAAGCTTTGGGGACTCTTCTGGGCTGCTAATAAGACTAAAGCAGTGTGACGGTTTAGGCCAAATTCAGGGAAACGTCCAAAAGGAACGTCTCCTCGAAGGAAGGCAGGTTACAAACCACCCCTTCCCCCACTTGGGTTCGGGAAAAAAAACAAATTTTCCTCAGAGGAAAGTGAAGGAGAAAAATAGAACTATTTATTTAACAAACACACAGGAAAACAATACTAATAATGCTGAATAATAAAATCTCTCGCTCTCGAGAGAAAACCTGAAAGATTTTAGAGTCCTTCTGTGGGTGTGGTCTCTCTCCTCCTCCTCGGAGCTGGGTTGGCGTGGGGGGCCCCCCTCCAGGCCGGTGGAAGGTCCCCCGGTGGGGTTCTGATGTTCTGGTGTTCCGAACAAGTCCAGAAGAGAAGAAGGGGGAAAAAAAACTGAAGTCCCAAGAGGAAAAAAAAACCTCAACTCTCCGTCCCTCTCCGAAGAAACAGAGC
>VXAZ01000240.1:94535-180989 GCA_013399875.1 Gymnorhina tibicen
GGCAGCTTCTGAACAGTTATTTTATTTTTTTTTTCGGTTTGAATGTGACTAAAATTTAAACTGCTTCAAATAATAGAAACATCAGACTTGATTATTCTGAATCACACCAAGGTCAATCCACATCAGAATCTTATCTCCAATGGTAGCTTGTAGTACATAATAAGGAAAAGACAATAGCAAGAAAGATGCCAAATGATACTTTTGCCAATTTCTCCTCCCTAAAGACAGAAATCCCATATTTACTTCCATAAGATACAAGGTAGCCCTGGATCTTTGAACTTTTCTCTTACAGTGTGAAAAGTTACAGTCAGTTCAGTTTCTCCCTCAACAGACACTAAACCTCTGAGTATTCTTATCACAATTTTCAGTGACTGTTCTTGTTTTCTTATTTTACTTTATGAAATGGAGAGATAAAGATTTTGTTCAGCTGCTCAAATGATGAAAGAATGCTATAATAATACAGTAGCAAATTGAAGTTTTTTGTTCTAGTTTTTTTGTTTATACCTCTCTTTTTTTTTAATAAATCTTACTTTTAATTTGCCTTTTAAACTGCCATTAATTTGATTATTTCAATGAACTACATATAATCTTTACCCTCAGGCATAGAGGGCGTTTAGAGCCCATTGTTCACATTTATTCCTATGTTTTCCAGTCTGTTATAGGCTTTAGTATCATCTTAGCAACAGATCTCTCAATATTGTTATTTTGGTAAATCGGCTTTAGTTTTATATCAGACAATTTTTGTGTTGTGAATTGCTTTCTCTCCTTACCTTTCAACTCTTTCCCTCATCATTTATGACTGTCACAAACAACTGAGGGTCCAGCAGAAACTACTGTGGAACTCTACCAGTAATCTCCTTGTGTTATGAAAACCTACTGCTCATTTGTGTCCTTTCCCTCTTGTTTTTAAATTGGTCAATAATCCATGCAGGAGAATTTCTCTTTATTATATGCTTAGTTTCTTTAAGTATCTTTTAAGGGACATTGTGAAAAGTTTTTTAATCCAAATGCACGTTTTTGACCAGATTACTCTTCTTTCTCATGGTCATCCTTTCCATCAGTGAAGGATATCTTTGTAATACTTCCTTCCACTGAAACTCTGTAGATGCTTATTCATTGTACCAAGAGACCTGTAATTTCCTCGTGTTCTCCTGTTCCCTCATATTCTGCCACTGGTACAAACTTGGGGACACATTAGGCTTGTGCCTGACTTAAATTGTGTCTTGCATCTAATAGCTGGTAGGCTTACAATTATATATTTAAGTTTCTTCAGAAGTCTTGGAGAAGTGCTGCTGGTTATGGTTATGTCTTAGTTTTCTCACTCATATTTTCCATTTAATAAGGTTCCTTGTATTTATTTTTTTGCAAAGATAGATCTACTTAAGCTCCTGAACATGGGCTGCAAATTACTCTAAGATCTGAGCTTTTCTCTGTAACAGCTGAGTCATTCCTGAGAGATTCTGTTATGCTTTTATCATTCAATAAATGTACAGACTTTATAGCAGTTTTCTTGCCTAAAATGTATTTGAAAGAAATTTTTACTGAATTTTTTATCTTTTCCAAGTCATTTCTCAAAATCCTGTTTGGCTGCCTTTGTAGCCCAAAAACATATAACTTATGAGGGCACATCCTTTAATGTTTTCATCACATGAACAAACCTTCATCTTTTACTTAATTTAAATAGCCTTTTATTTTGTCACGTAACTTTTCTGACTCTCTAAAGTATGTTTGGAGTTTTCATGAGAGCTGGATTACATTTACTCTGAGCTTGCGTCTTTGAACACTTAGTCCACTGATGTGAATGCTTCACCCTTTTAGCTCCTCCTTTTAATTTCCTTTAATTTTCCCTTCCTGTATTTCTTTGGATTTCTTATGTTCATTATGCAATAGTAAAGAGGTTTCTTTGCTTAATTTTAGTGCATTAAGATCACAGTTTGTATTTCAACTATAGGAGGAGTCCTTTGCATTCAGGAATAGGAAAGGTCACTAAAGGTATCTGAAAATTTAGGTATCACAGTCCTCTCTGATATGAGACTGTGTACAGAGGATTCTTCCCTTAATGTGTATTTTCTTCACTTACATCTCAATGACCTTTTTTTACAAATTCAGTTACTGTTGTCATGTTAGTCAAAAGACAGATACAGTAGTCCTCGATCTTTATTCATCCTTTTTAGCCAGTTACTTTCAACCTGTAGAAATTCTGTGATGCATGTTCATTCAATTAACTTCATTAGTCTCAAGATTTTCTTGAGCATTCATTAGCAATTCTTCACAGGCTCTTCTTGTGGTCTATTTTGATCTAAATTATTCCCATGTTCATAAGTCTTCTGCTAACCACCTTTCAGTTGTGCCAGACATGCCTGTTCAGTTAATATTGTCAGTTAGATCCAAGCATTCCGTTTTATTTATATATCTTTGTGGTGTCTAAGTAGAAATACACAGATTTTTTATCTTGGTCTTCTCAGATGTTTTGATTGGTATTTCAAATGAACTTCAGTTGGTGAGACTGCTCTTTGCTATTTAAGGCCTGAATGTTATTAGCCTTTCTGTCTTCTCCTTTCTTGAAGTGGCTTTATTGCTCTGGAAGATTTGTTATTCCAAACTTGGCTCTTCATTACCATTTTGTGTTCCCCTTAGTTTCTGTTACTTAACTCTCCTGTGCTATACTTGCCAATGACTCGGCTTCATTTTTGGTTCACCTGAAGTCCATCCTTTCCATACGAGTTTTCTAGAAGTCCTCAAATTCATCTCAGAAAGTGCTACCATCTCTTCAAGAACAGCTTAAGTTTTCCCTCTGTCCTATTTCTGTTGTTTCATTACTTTCATCTCCAGCAGTCAGGTCACAGGCATTATACACCTGGCTATACATTCAGTAGCCTTTTTCTATTGTTTGAGATCCCAGCTTCCCAGAGGGGTACTAGCTGCAGGATGATGTGAAGCAATCATTGAAGGGGAAGGTCCCACTGGTTGCTTTGCTCCCCCTTTTCAGCTAAGTGCATTTCTCCTTAAAGGTGTTCTCTCGTGTCATCAACATGGAGTCTGTGAGGGAGCTGCAGTCTCATTTTGGGAGGTTTTTGACAGACTGAAGCAGAGCTCATTCTTTCTTCAAGACAGTTGCTTTCTCTAAGTTTTCATTTTATGGGAGAACTTGTTATACGATTGCAAGGGTATATAATAATATCTTTTTGCTAGAAAACTATAGGAAAAAAGACACTGCATTAACCAGAAACAGTATTTATAGCCAAAGAAAAGAGATGGGCAACAACAAAGGTGCTGAAATACTCAAATAACCTTGCCCATATAAGAAAGTGCAGGGTCATAACCACTAGAAACACAAAGAATATTTGGACTCTTGCTTTAGATTTGGCATTTAACATCTCTTTGATTTAGTTCAGTCCTGGAGGAGAGGTCAATAGATGTATTTATGTATCTCTTAATAATCTGAAACCTTTACATCAAAGTCAGGCCTTTATAAACATGGAAGAATTTCTAGCTTTAAGTAAAGGTCTTCTCATAAGCATTTGTTAAGGAACTTCAGAGGAAGAAGGAATATTTTGGAAGGAAGGGCAGAGGAATGAAGAGGAGAATTTATTTTAATTGTGCATAGAGGCAGATTGCTTCTTTCCAGTTAGAACCTTTCTAATTTGTTTTCAGTAAACATCAACACTGGTTTGGTAATGATTGATTTATATTTATTTAACACACTTCAGCTAAATAATTCCCAAAAGATTTAATAAATTTATCAAGAGATAGAACTAACTGTAGCCAGTTTTAGAAAAAAGTGTATAAGCTAGCACTGAATTTTAGTTATCCATAAGGTGAGCATGTCACAAACTTCAATTGGATAAGTCATCTCTTTTTGTAACATTCTCACAGCTTTTTTTTTTTTTTTTAAAATTCTCCCAGTTTTTTTTTTTTTTTTTTTTTTTTTTAATAGAAATTATGGTCCACTTGAGTGAAGCTGTGAACTGGGGCACAGAAGTTCTATGTTCACACTGAGTTCATATAGACTTCCTGAAGGACCATTTATAATCATATAATTTGTCCAATGTTTCTGTTCTTTCTCTGCTACATGAAGTTGGCATTTATACTGTAAAGAAATCATTGTCATTTTGTGGGAGTAAAGTGCTGATAGCTAAGGGCTATACTTAAATAGCAGACTATGCTGGAATGAAAGAAAAAAGGATATTACTAGAAAAAATATAACTGCAAATTTAATTTATTGTTGGAATACTGTCTAGTACATCCATCTAATAGTAAAATGCTTACATTAACTTTGGAGGTCTTTTCCTCGGAAAGGCTGTAGAAAGATCAGCAAGTGTCATCAACTTCTTTTATTGAAACTTACTAGAGGATTATTGTTCTACTGAACTACATGCTTTGTAAATGTCTTATACCTTTTACTGAATGTTAAGAAAGTAGCATCTCATTCATTTAGCTGGTTTTTAGACTTTGGACAATATCTCACTAAGCAGACTGGGGACAGAGGCTGATAACATTTCCAGCAGATCCAAGTCCACAAGTGTTAGCATGTGCATATGATGCATTTAGTGAGGTGCCATTAACTCAAACATTGTGGTTTATACATTAGGGCATTAAGATGAATGAGACCTTGTTGCAGTGTTCACAAGTAATTGCTGTAATGTGTCACATAATCTGAAGATGCTTTGTATAAATAATCTCTAACATTTTCTTCAAGTATTGCTTCCCTGTACGGAGGATGTACGAGATATATCTGTGGCCAGCCTTAATGGATAAATAGGCAGGAATCAGGTGAGGAAATAGCATGCAGTGTTTCAGGAGATGCTTACCAAGGGTAGGATTGATCTAAGATCAGTTTTTCAAATTGAAAAAATTGAGTCATTTTTGACAGAGCCATTTATCGTACCAGTTTATCTCCATTGACTACAGATGGAGCCTGGGTGACTGCTGTGTCTGTGGTAGTTTATATGCCTCAAATACTCTCATGGATAAATAGTTAAGAGTTTTACGTAGCTAAAACTAATCAACTACTTAGGACCTCATCAGCTGTCACTTTTGCCAATAACCTTTCTACTGCTAATACAATTTACTGTAATGTGTACCTACCCCTTTTAGGTGGTCCAAGGTCATCAAAACAGATTCATCATTGTCAGCTTCCATGTAACTTTGAAGTCTGTAGTTTTTATTTCAGATCTGAGGAAGAACCTTCAAGCCTGTCTTCTCTTTATCTCTTTGTATCAGCCTTTAGGCATCCCGTCTCCTTAAAACTATGTCACAATCACATATTTGGACTAAGTACAACAGCATTGCTGTTATGGAGCCAACCTTCTACAGTTAGGGGAACAGATGCTCTGTTGATCAGAAAGAGAATCTAGAGAAAACTTACTTTGTTTAGATGTTTCACTTTAAATAGGTGAAGTGATAAAAATCTAGTCACAAAATACTATATATTTTAGTAGTAAACTTAGTTTCTACACCATTTAAGGACAGTAATTTTCCAGACAATATGAGCATGTGTCTTGATTTTTAGAGCACTCAAAAAATATCTGTTAAGTTAGAAGCTCATCCCAGTTTAACTGTGGTGTCACTCCACTAATTCAAACTCATAAAATATGCAGTGTTTACCTGCAACAGTAATTGCATATAAAAATTTACATCAGCTTCATCCTGTATGTACACACTACTCACCTGAAAATACATATTATATCCCTGGTCAGATGTTAATTATGCATATTCCTTTTTTTATTGTATACATTATTCATATGAAAAAACTTTAAAGCTTGGCTTTTGGGTAAATTTATATTGTCACATGGATCATGATTTTTAAAACCTACATTATTTACTGCATAGACCTGCTAGACTGCTCCACTGAATAAATAGAAGTCTTGGCAAAGTCAACAATTTTGCAAATACATGTTATTTACATAATCCTTTTCACAGAAGTATGCACAGTATTTCCAAGATCTGTTTGTGAATAGTGTTAATTAGAAAGGCAATTTATCTTCTAATGAACCCTAAAAGTGATTATGGTCACCTCAGCTGCACTTTCTTTGTTTACAGATTGTGGCTCAAGAGATTTTTGGGAGTATCTTTTTTGTCAGTCTAGGTGTAGTGCTTAAACTCCATGCATTTTGAGCACTTGAAGTCCTTGCATGTTGTTTCTTAGGAAGATAAATCATGTTTCCTACACCATAAAGATCTGTATTACATTAGCTTCAGTATCAAAGAAATTTTGATATGTTGTGAAAATGAAAGCGGTACTTCCCCATTCTCCCTATTTTTCTTCAAGTTTTTTCTGTGAAAATGTGGATGTTAAATCTCAAGCTTCTGGAAAAGACTTATACTTCCCAAAATGCAGATTTATGTACTTCAATTGCTAATTAATGATGCCATGATATGTGTGACTGAAGTCAGATTCTTTGATATGATAATTTTGATGAAGCAGTATTTATATAAGCTTTTGGGGGTTATTCTTACTTCTTTGTCATGCAGTCTTTGTTCTGCCTTGCCCCATATTGATGGAAGTCTACACTGAAGACTGGAAAATCCAACTACTGTATTTATTTAATGTACTGAATATGCAATTTATTTTCTTAGGATTGGATAGGTTTTAGTTTAAAAAAAAAAAAACCAAAACAAAAGGAAAAAAAAGTCAGGTGGCATTAGTTTGTGCCCTGTATTTGGGTCTGCTTTGAGAAAGGGTAACTTGCTTCAAAGGTTCTGGTTTTGCCTTGCTCTCCCCAAGGCAGCTGTGTGTGCTCCCTAGCAGGAGTCGGTAGATAGTGAGGAGTGAGGCCCAAACCAGTTGTCTTCACATTTATGCAGATTGCCTAAGGAAAAACTCGCAGTGATTGCTGTCACCCTGTTATTATCTGAGAGAATGATCGTTCTGACAGAGACAATTGCTGCCCCAACATTTCTGTTAACATGAAGATTGATTCTACCTTTAGGCATTATTTTGAGGTCTCGGTGGAGGTCCTGAAGCTTTTTCGTTTCCCTTGTACATACCTTCTTCACTTCTTTCATGCTTGGCATTAGTAAACATATTTCAAAACACAAGAATTAAAATTGTAGACAGAGGATGTTGCTGGGTACTGTATTCAGATTGACCTTCCTCAGAGGCCAGTGTGTGGATATATTTTCAGAGAAAGGCTACATAACATAAATTTAGAGATGGCCTTCAAGAAGGATCTGGTGTTGAAATGTTGTTACCATCACTGTACATATTATCAGAAGGACGATATGTATTTTTAATTAGGGAAAATTGTACAATGGGATTTTTTTAGTATGTAGTTGGTTGGTTTTTATATGATACAGATTCAATTCCCCTTCCCAAGGATATACATTAGTCCTAAAATAATCAGAATGCTGGGAATGATTTGGCATGACAGCTGAAGAAAACATCTGTAATCCCTTATGACAACATAAGTTATTTAGTATTTTTAAAGTTAATTCAATATTTCTGAAGGTAATCATATTCAGAAATTCCTAGCACAAAACAAATCTATTATTGAAGAACTCTGTAGTAGTTCTTATTATTTATTGTATTTAGCCTCCCCACAGTACAGATTTTAAGGTTTTGTAAAAGAAGCTGGATATTAGTGCCAGAGACCAGCAGATGATGAGATGATTTATTCCACAAATAGAAGGGGCTATTAGAAAAATTAATTTTTAAGATGTCAAATGGAGTATATATGCAGATCAAATGAACAAAAATATAGCATGTCATTTCCCCTATGTTATTTTTGTATTGCTATGATTTATTTCTGCAAACAATAGAAAAAAACAGTTACTCCCTGAATCGTGACAATATGATTGAGAGCTGGTTGAGCCTCCACCTCGAGTAGGCCTGTTTTGTCACCAAATGCATGCTCCTATAATCTACAAACCAAATGTAAGACAGTAAAATTTATTCAAGCAAGAAATACAAATTTACCTCTCTCTGATCAGGATTCCCACCAATTCATCATTTTAATGTATGCTTTGCCTCAGCATAAAAGCCTACTTAAAGGGCTTTAACTTACTCTGATATGACATGTTGAACAAAGTAACACTATTTAGGGAACAAGCCTTGTTGCGGTTATCACCACTGTTAACTTGATGAATTCTAATACTGAGAATAATTTACTGAAAATGACCTGCTGAAGTATCACCTATTCAGCGAGGAGGCAGGGGAGAGTAAATTCCCCTCATAACACAGCTGCAGAACCAAATGAAGGTCACAGGGTCACATTTCAATATTGAGCTTGTTTTCACTTGTATTATCTCTAGTCTATGAACTTCTGACTTTGTTATTTAGTATCTTTGATATATTGATTAGTAAAGGTTTTGCTAGTTCACAGTGCTGGAAAAACAGTAAGACACCCCTTGTATCTTATTTGCTGTATTAAGAATTGTCCTTTAGACACAGTTTGTTATTGTCTGTTTCTCCCTGCTGGATCATAGTCTTCTGGACCTTCAAAGTTGATTTGGTACGAGTAAATAAATGGATATTTTATGTCAGGCATAGGAGCATATTCCCGATGTAGCCCAGTAGTATGATGTTGCATGGGATTTTGAGTTGGTAGAGCTGTACAACAATACGTGTAAATCACAATGCCGGGACAAATTACACTTTGCAGAATACAGCAATTTCTATATATAGTTGAATCACAATGTAAATGTGATTCCTGTTGCCAGTCTGTATCATATTCTCATTGCTGTGACAACTGGTGTCCCCAGTGGCCAGGATGGAATACATGGAGTGTGAAGTCAGCCCAAGCCCATTGGTATCCAAAGGTCTTTTTGTTCATAGTTCTATTATTTAATACTTTGTGTTTGGTAGAGTTGTGTATATGCCCTCAGTGCTGGTCCCGCACGTGCAGGAAGACATTTGGTGTCTTTGGATTAACTTGGGGATGAACATTGGTTGGTTCATTCAATAACAATAACCAGTTGCTGATCCACTAAACTTGATATATTTATCTAGACCAAAGTCCCCCTGTGGGCCTGTTTGTATGGAGCCAAGTTCAGCTGTTTTTGCAGCAGCTGTCACCAGTGAACTCCGTACATCCTGCCATGAGCCTTAGAAGCACACTGCCCTTGGCCATCTCCTCTCAGTCTTCCTTTGCAGGGCTTCAGTGGTTCATCACATTTCCTCAAAACAATGCACAATGATAATTTAATATCTGCCCACCACCTTAGGCAAGTCTTACTGGGATCTTTGCAAGAAATGCTTCTTTCTACAAGTAAGTCAAGCTGTATCCCTAGTGCAGCTAGGATTCTCAGCTGCATAACATAAACACAACAGGGGTATCTCATGCAGTGAATTACAGTGATACTTCACTAGATTAAAACCTCTCCAGGCAAGCTGGTCTGAATTGTCAGGATTACAGCAATCAGTGTGGATGCTGATGTTAAGTCTAAGACAGATCAGATAAAAAAAGAGATTATGATTTTTTTAGATAAATATTATATTCAGGGAAATTAAAAGATTAATACCATCATCATAACTGAATAAAAATTGAACCCCTGGAAAGCTACTCATGCTGCTTCAGGAGTTACCTATATTACACAAGAAAATGGAGACCACTCAGTTTTATTCCCCAAATCATGGCACTGACTATAGGTCCTCTCTAGCACCCTCAGCAAGTTTGTAGATGACACCAAGATGAGTGGTATGATTGATACACCTGAAGGATGGGATGGACCAGAGGGACCTGGACAAGGTGGCTTTTGGGAACCTCATGTGGTTTAACAAGACCCAGAGCTAGGTGCTGTACCTGGGTTGGGTCAGCCCCTGGTATCAACACAGGCTGGGGATGAACAGATGGAGAGCAGCCCTGACATGAAGGACTTGGGGATGCTGGTGGGTGAGAGGCTGGACATGACCAAGCAATGTGCACTCGCAGCCCAAAAAGTCACTTGTATCCTGGTCTGCATCCAAAGCAGCATGGGTAGCAGGGTGAGAGATGGGATCCTGCCCCTCTGCCCTGGTGAGATCCCACCTGCAGTGCTGCATCCAGCTCTGGGGTCCCCAGGACATCAACCTATTGGCGTGAGTCCAGAAGAGGGACATCAAGGTGATTAGAGGGATGGAGCACCTCTCCTGTGAGGAAAGTCTGATAGAATTTGATTTGTTCAGCCTAGAGAAGAGAAGGCTTTGTGGTGACCTAACTGAGGTCCTCCAGTACTTGAAGGGAGCCTACAACACACATGGAAAGGGACTTTTTGCAAGGGACAGAACAAGGGGGACTGGCCTTAAACTGAGAGTAAGTTTGGATTAGATATTAGAAAGAAATTCTTTACTGCAAGGGTGGTGAGACACTGGAGCAGGTTTCCCAGAGAAGTTGTGGATGTCCCACCCCTGGAAGTGTTCAAGGGCAGGCTGGATGGGGCTCTGAGCAACCTGGTCTAGTGGAAGGTGTCCCTGCCCGTGGCAGGGGGGTTAGAACTAAATGATCTTTAAGGTCCTTTCCAACTCAATTAATTTTTGATTCTATGATTCTAATTCTGGAAAAACCTTTTCTTCTTCATCTGATCTATTTCTTCCCTGCTTCCAATTTTTTCTCCCTTAACTTCATTAATCCATTTCTTTTGCATTGTTCTGTTTTGCTTGTGAAAGCGAGAAACTTCTAGGATTCTAGTTCTTCTTGCCTCTTACTAGGCCAGTAAGGATTGGGAATGAAAAGCACATTAAAAAACTGGATTCAGAAAAGCTGGATGCTGGGGAAGGTTAATACTCCCTTTTAAATCTGATTTAATACAATTCTTGGTTTCTCTGCTTGTTGTAAATAATATCCTTATAAAAGTTGTTTATCATGGCAAGGAAACAGTTTCACTAACATAGTGTAAAAGTTAATTGCTGTTGCTGTTTCAGCCACATTAATCACACAAAAAAATCTTACATGGAATGCATTTTAATAAGAGTGTCTTTGGCAAATTTAAAGAAACCTCCCCATAAAAATGACCTATGTTAATTCTCTGGAAATCATGAGACATATGCTAGGTCTTCTGGGGTTTTTCAAGAAAGGAAATAAGGATTTCATCTATGTGATGATAAATATTTGCCATTTTGCAATTACCAGCATATGTGTATTGCAAATGCATAATAGTTCAAAGTCTTTTGAGTATATTTTTGTTACTAATGTATCTTTCTTCTTCCATAATGAGTATAATTTTTTAATCTGAGAATTATTAACTGTTCAGTTGTGATCCAGCTTTATAATTTATGTTTAATTCTTTGGAGGGAAGAGAGCCTAAAGAAAAGCACCAGGGTTTTTTTTGTAGAGGACAATAATTTATAAGAATAAATATGTTTGTATTTTACTTCTCTTTTCTAAAATGAGTATTACAAAAACATCGTCACACATTTATATCTAATGCTTGACGTACACTGTTTAAACCAGCAATTTTTGTTCATAATTCTTATTCTTCTTAAACTAATTTCATTTTTCTGCTAAGTTCCTCCAAATACCTTTCTAAATATCTGACCAAATGATCTATTTCTGTAATTTTTTGGCCCTTCAGCTTGCCGTGGTATTTCATTTTTAATTTCAGTCACTATTCAGAGCTCCCATATGCCATTACAAAGGTGTGGTTTCAGTTGGATGATTGGCTTAAAATATTAGTGGCTTTATTTAAGTAAATCTTGTTCTGATTTTATTCTTGTTTCACATTTATCACTTGCCTAAGCTGACACAACTGGGTTCATAAGGTGTTAAGTATGTTACTGAGATGGACATGTTGGCATTTTACATCACAATCATTTTATCCTTAATCATTGTAAAAAAATGTTCAAAGTCTTACTGAACTCAGGGAGGTTATTTGCATACAGAGTTCTTCATATTCTTAAATTCATATACTGATACAGTCTATGTATGGAGCACATGCTGTGAAAAAATTTACCTATTTGCAGGTGCTGATGCCCGTACCACTCTAAATAGGGTGTGAGAGAAAACTGTGATCAGAATTTGGCAGACTTCCACTGGATCTGAAAACACCATGCAGTTTGTAATGTCAATATACTGCAAAGGAACATTATGTGTTAAAATCCTTTTGGCTTATTTCTAAAAGGCTCATCTAAAGTACAATATACTCCGACTCAGCATTTCTGATCTACTGGTGTCTTGCTTTCACCATCTGCTTTTGCAGAACTATTTTTACCTTAACAAGTATCAGTGGCTGCCACTGAGTGGCCCTTTGATGTGCAGTCAATCACAGACAAGAATAAAATTGCATAATAGACTATAATTTCCTGTCTGATCATAAGCTCTGCTTTTTGTGCTGGGCGATTTCCTTCAAACTAATTGACAAATGCGCTGGCACAGGGAGTGATGGGCTGCAGCTGCCTGCGGTTTGTCAGAAAGACAGAAGGAAAGGAAATCTTGAGGAGTACTGAGGTGTTCGTGACATTGAGATGGATCTTCTTCTGGGAATATTCATAGTTAGAATGAAGAAATTTTATTTTTTTCAGCAAAAAGACTGTCCATTCTTTCAGGCTTCAAAATAGGTATTGAAAAAGAGAAAATCACATGGAAAACTAAGTTGCTCTTCTAGCATCATTCCTCCTAACAACAGGGACAATGGAAACACAGCACACAGCCCAAAATAGTAACCTAATACTGGTCTACCACATTTTCTTCAGAGAGCTGAAATAATTGGTCAGCATGATCAGCCTTTAAAACCAAACAAAGTTAAGAACAACTCTTCTCTTTCATGCCTCACAGAAATGATGGTACATTTTTGTTTTCCACCCACGATTATAAGGTGTGCCAGCCAGGATTTTTGCAAGAGAATTTGTAGAACTGTGCTATGCAGATACATTTTGGCAGCAGTGACCCATTCACAAAGGTTGGATGTTAGGTGCAGTCTGTACTAGCTGCCTCTCACAAAGCTTCATCTTTTTCAATGTAAAATAGCCCATGTATAGAGAATTACATTTAATCAAACATAGATTTATTTTTCTCCTTGTCCAGAAATTGTAACTTCATGCCTTGCTCAGAATTCTTTGAATTTGCATGCTGAGTTCCTGGGAAAATTTTTTGGGGGAAATGTGTTAATTTTGATCTAATGAAATGAATATTTCAAGTTAAAAACTGTTTTAAAACAGCTTTCACTTCAGCAAGAAGGAACAGATTCATCCTGTCATCATCAATTGAGCTGTTATTTCACATTTTAATTTATGTGTATCTTGCTTTTGGCATAGCAAATCTTTTGAATAATTTTCTTTATCTGGCATTCTCAAAATGATAGATGCCCAGAAAATCTTTGGCTTCAGTACATGTGGCAGTGGAAACTGCTCTTCCAGGGGAATTACGACCTAACTAGATAAACAGTTTTCATATTCTGATATTTAAGACATTTTGATCTATCATAGCAATAAGCTAAACTTCAGATTATGAGGCCTCCATTTTTTAAATTTATGGAATTACTTTTTATGGCTATCTTAGTCTTCAATTAAAAAAAACCCTATAGTTTCTTAGCTTTCTAGTGAAATATACCTCGAAATGATAAACCTGAAAGCTTTGAAATATCAAAGTTCGTATCATCTATGGACCTAGATGTAACAGAGAGAGAAGTCATTATGTTATCTTTCTCAAAGTTGCTGATGTGTTGGACAGTAAAGGTAAATCCAGCAAAACAGATTGGCAAAGAATTGGTAAAATGGCAAGAAAAGTATTCAGTACATTTGTGGCACAGCATAACTCAACATGGTCTTCAGTATTTGTTGTGCTTATCTATAATTTATACATGCTTTCAGTCTGCATAGAGTTGGTTTAAAAAACCCCAAACAACAAAACAGAAGCAAAATTCTTTGTATGTGAAATGTTTCACAATTTTCATCCCGTCATATTCAATTGCTATATTGTATACACCACCATTTTTCAGACTCCTGAGAGACCTCCTACTGTATTTTGGCATTTCATTATTTGGAGTTTTTAACTTTTCATTTTTGTGATAGTATTTGAGTCATGTGCCCAGTAAGCATTTTTGTGAATTGGAGCCCATACTCCTAGCCAGCTCATGTCTACATCTGCTCAGTGAATGGGATTTGACTCTGTACTGAAATAATAGCATCTGAGTTGAGGGGTTTAAACATGTATATAAAATATAAATATATATATAAATAATACATTTAATATATTTAAGGGGAGATTTTAAATTACTACACTATGTAAATTTTAAACAGGCCCAATAAATTTCTCGGTGTGTCTGTGTCCAGAAAATATAGTGAATTTGTAGGATTCTTGTGTGACACGGAGATATTTGAAATGGTGTTTCTCTTCTTCTGCTAACTAGCAGTTTTATAGTAGGAATGTCAGACTGTTTTTGGCAGTAAGTTTGGGCCATATGCTTTTTCATCGCAAAAGTGGCTGCTGGGTATTTTGTTGTGTCAAGGACTTAAAGGTGCTTGTCATTTGGCTGTGAGATAGATAGGAAGAGTAGATGTTAAAAAAAAAAAAAAAAACCAAACAAGGGGGGGAAGAGCTTTGAAAAACTCAAGAGGGAGAAAATTATCTTCTATATATGGTAAATCTTCAAGCTTAGCTACAAGAACTTCTATTTTTTAACAGTTCAGAAGAAAAGCTGGCTACACTTTCCTATGATACAGTTCTAAATTTCTTTGGCAACCCATCATTTTGCAGTTCTTTTTTGATTTAAGTGGTTAAATTTTACTGCCAGCTAAGATAGTTTTACTAAAGCTAGTGTAATTGCTTAGAATCTTTAACTCATCTTTACATTACTACATTACATCCCTAACAGATGTAATTTTGCCTTAAGAATTTAAGTTGAACCCGTCAGCATTCAGAATTTAAGTTGAACCCTGCAAGTTGCTGCAGAAATGGTGTGGCTCAGGCAGGGACTGTGACCCCAGGGGCCCTGGGCAGAGTGTGGAGCCCCTGGGGAAGCCAGGCAGGGACAGTCAGGTCTGGTGGTGCCCCCAGTGCCCTCCCTGGTAGTGTCTCTTCAGGCTGCTCTGCCACTGCCATAGTTTTACTGGTGAGAAAAGAGGTCTTGGGGGAGGAAAAATGGTGCCCATGGTTTGAAAGGAGTAGGGTGAGGTTAGCATTTAGTCCCAGAACATCAAAGCTTATTTTTCTGCTAGTCAAGAACTATTTATAAGTAAAATTGGTAAAATGGAAAGACACTTAATAAAAAAAGAGGCTGCAGCACGTAGCCTTAAAATTACGTTCTCAATGAAGAAATACAATTTCATTTGCCTATCATGTGTTTTAAAACAAATCAGGACATGATTGTCATGATACTGGGATCCCCTCTAATGGGATGAGTAAAAGCAAAGAAATGTGAACAATCAAAACCTGACATTCGATCTGCAAACACCAAGGAAAGAAGCCCTATTTATATTTCTGTTCTCCAGAGCAGCTGGCCTCGTCCTCTCCCTTCAAGCGATGCACTCGGCTGTATGGCATCCAGCCATGTAGTACTTGTACAGCCCACTGTCCTGGGCTTAACGGGGCTGTAACAATGTTTATTCCCTGAAGTTTTGGCTTGGTGTTATTTGTCACAGTTCTTGTCAAAATGAAACAAATGGAAACCAAAGGTTTCCATGTCGGTAGGTGGGTATGTAGATATGTTTCCCTGGGACTTTGGGGGTTTTTTAATGTGTGGAACTAATCTGTTTTTACATAGCCATGTGGATTTTATAAATTTTTATACTTGTTTTGTTCTATACTGAGCATCTAACAAACTTCACAAGGTGAGAAAGCTCCTTCCTCAGTCGAGTGTGACAGCTGCCATATTTATCATACATTTGTTTGACTGGAACTTCAACTGTCCAGAAATGCTTCTGTTATTTAGATGAATGTAGATGCCACAGGAAAACTATATTAAATTTCACGTGGAACTGCAAATGAGCATAACTGTTAAAATGGTGGAATCTCCCTACTGAAGTCTTCTACTTGACAGTTCCCTTTATAGCCTTAAAGCTATTGCAGTATGTCCTACTTCAGACTTTCTGAACCTGTTATGAATTTTATTGACCTCATGCAGTCTTTGCAAAAGTACTGGCCCATTCTTTCACAGGACAGGGATAATTTATAAGCTGCAAGAGTATACATTTTATTTTTAAGTGTAATACTTCCTATTAATACAGAAAGCTGCAGCATATGGCTTGAAATATGTGGAATTGAAAGACTCTTATCCATATCCAAGCACATTAAAGAACAGTATGCATCTATTTAAAATGAAACATGAATTTAGGTTGATTCTGTATCAAGGAAGTTCATGGCAGCTTGGTGCTGACATAAGCAGCCGGTAAATCAGGGCAAAAATAGCTAGGAAAATAGCATTTTTAAGAGACTTAAAAAGGAAATGCCAACATAATTGTAGTGTTGAGTTAGCTAGCTATGCATTCCTCCAGCTTAAAGTGAATAGTAAAACTGAGTGAATTAATCACAGGAAATAATTTACTGGACAAATTTAGCATGTGTCTTGGATTAAAAGGCATACTTCCTAGAACAAAATTAGGTTACTGTGAGAATTGCTGAGTTTAAAAATTGCCTCGCTGCAATACAAGAAAGCAACTGCATGCACATGCATAGCTCTGGAGGAAAAAAGGAGACTGGTGCTGAGCTCTTGTCTTTTTTATTTGTCTCTATTCTTGGTTTGGATTACTTGGTAGCACGAAGAGTCAGGAGGAAACTGTTAACCTGCCTGCTTGTTACTCAGTCTTACGTTATATTGGAGTATGTGTATGGAAATACAAGCCCAGGACATCTACAGACGAGCACTCTTCTTCAGAAGAGAAGGTTAAACCCCTGTAAAAAAAAGAACTGTAAATGTATTATTGTCTCCAGCAGCGACCATGAGCAGAGACCCTTCTGAAGAAAGACCATAGGGCAGGCATGGATGATATTTCTCCCTGATGTCCTTGCAACTCAAATGACAGGAGCTTTAAAATGTATTTTCCTAAAAATGAGGGGAAAAAAAAATTGTGTGATCGTATCTGTTATTTTTTACTCTCCTTGCAGTCATAAGTTCCTCTTTGGCTCAGCATATGACTGAAAGGCGTTGCTTTTCTGAGCTCAGAACCTACATATAAACTATTTATTACATACTTGTGTATATTATTCTTTTGTTTCCAGCACAGAGATTACTGAGCTGCCTGAAACTGCCCATTTCTTTTCTCCCCTTGAGCCAAATTTATAAATTGCGCATCCACCACTTCTCTGGCAGAGTTTTCCAGAAGGTCTGCTGCTAGTAGTGTGGGCAAACATAGCGGTTTTGCCTCTTTTGAACATGTCTCATATAAATTTAATATGATGCCCGCTAAACCTTGTGATAGAGGTGAATACCCTGTCCCTACTCACCCTTTCTGTGTTGCTCGTAACTTTGTAAAAAACTGTCGTCAGGTATATATTTAGTATTTATGAATAATACTGTCTTGCTTTCCCTAAACAGTAGTTTGAATAAAAGCCAGTTGTAATTTTTATTTAAAAAGTAAATAAAATCACCAGGAATCTCAATCTTAAAATTTAAGTTAATGATCAAGGAACATTTTTTTATTATATTTATTTGGTGTTACCCAGCACTAAAGATGTTTTCCTGAGAGTTTATTCCTTTCTAAGGGGAGAGATAACCTCACCAACGATGAGGTTTTATAGACATTGTTTATGTTAGATTACTACATCGCTCTCTATGTGTGACTACATCATAAAATCATTCGTTAGGTGAAGGTAATTTACAAATGATCGGAAGCAACCAAATTACTCCAGCTTAATGAGTTGCCACTTATTGCCTGTGTAGGCTCTTTTTCTGCTGCGGCTGTGAAGTTGGCTTACATTAATGTGCATTAATTTTATTTCACAAATGCAGTGATCAAGGAGACCTAATCCTTCCAGTTATCATGGCTCAGCAGTGAGTGGTAACTCATTAAGTCAGGGTTAACTTCACTGCATATACCTGTCACTCTGGACCTGGTGCAAAATACATACCAGGGCATTTTCCCAGGAAAATGTCGTACCTGTGCATCAATATCTACAACGGCAACCCACTCATCTTGAGTTAATGTTCAAGCTGTTGATTTTTAGCCATACAGACTGAAATGTGTGAAATCATTTATTTCTGAGACACTATCTCCCTCCTTGTGTAGACAGCAGAGGTTCTGTAGTTGGATTTTCTTCTCCAAAGAAGAAGGGAGTTGTTGGCAGAACGTTCAGTGCCAGGGCATCAAGACTCAGGATCCTGCTATCTCAACTTGGCTCCAAATTGTCAGAATTTGGCAACTTTTTGATGAAAAGACATCTGTTTGACAGTTTTCTTGGAGAGTGCTAAGGATATTTTTGTTAATTGATGAAAAGGATTCATGAATTGCTATGGGACTGCTTATTCCAATGATGGTGAAATTTTATTTTATCACATATTTATGTCAAGGAAAAAAATCGGACAAGCCAGTTGGCCAGAACTTTGTGACAGTGACAGCCTCCAAAGAGGGACTTGATGTAGTGGAAGTAGGGTAGAAATTAAAGTGGAGCTGACTGAACTACCCTGCTCTCCAGTGCTCTTGGCAGCTAAACATGTTGGGAAGATCTCCTATTCCAGTGCAGAATGTAAATGCACAGATATGTGAAGAAAAGGACCATATCAGTTCCAGGCTGCTTAAGCTGCTGTGGAAAGACAAAGTTCAAAGAACTTTGCACAAAGTTTGATTGGACTTTCATTAAGATGTACTGACTGGTTGTGTAATACAAACCTGACACAACTCTGAGTTATTCCTTTCCAGTCCTGACCTCAGCTTGCAGAGTCTCTTCAGCTCATATTTTTCCATTTTTGGTTTCTCTTTAGTCTTTTCCTTTACTTCTTTCCCTTTTTTCAGTTCCCCTAGCACCAGGAAATAACAATAAAAATTGTGGAATAAGATTTAGTGCCATCCCACTATCTTGTGCTCTGCTGCTAGTTCCTCACACTGCATATATCCTACAGTTGCATTTCTACAATTTAGGTTGTAGAAATTCCAGGCAGCAACTGATATTCACTGGGGTTTATAAAGTGTCTACAAATTTATATAATGCTAATTGAGTCTAAAGATTAAAATACCAGAATAATATCTTGTATGATTGAAGATGCAAAAGCCCCAGGGATATGAAGAAATATGTTTTATATGTTTTTATTTTATTCACTGAAATAAAAAAGATACTTGGAACAGCTGCCTTCATCCTGTGCCTTGAGAGGTGATGCACAGTTGTATGGTAATAGAAGGACTTCCAGAACATTTCTACAGTACTGTATCAGGAGGCAAGGATTTTACATTGTCTCAATTCCTACCTTCTCTTGTTTTACTTATTCTTTCTGTGCATTTTCCTGGTTTTAATCTGTACTAAGCTGGTTAGCTGTACTGGATAAATTATTAATCACAGTTTTTGAGAAAAATATAATACTGAAAAGGAAGGAATAATACTTTCAAGTGTGAAATAATCTAGATGTAGGTTTTTGAGCTAAGAGTTGTGTTCTCAAGTCATGTGCAGAGGCAAAGAGGATCTGATCACCACAGACAGATATTGTCACAAGATTTTTTTTCCCCAATCTTAGGAAAATTACATTTCAAAGGTCTTCTTGCCTGACCTCAGTAGGGAAAGGGCTTTTAAAAATAAGAAAAGTTTCCCATACCACTGTCTTTAGGTTAAAAATTTGTGACATTCTTTTTTTTTTTTTCTTTTGTCCATAGGAAGAATGGGGAATTAGATCTTATTGATTAAGATCTTAAATTTTAAATATATGAGTTATTTTGCCGCAAATGATATGTTTGCTATTATACCTTTTGTTTGGTGTGAAGCAAAGCAGGACTGTGCCATTCATTACTTTAGGAAAAAAAAGAATTGGCTATTTCATGTCAAAACTAAAAAGGAAATTTGTGCCGTGCGTGCAGCAATATAAAGACATCTACCACTTCCTTTCATTCTTGCCACAGTTCATTGCTCTGGTTCTCTGTATCAAGACTGTGCCTTCACAGTTTGTTCACAGGCAAGGCCTAAGCTTCTCCAATGTTTTACATTTATTTTCTCCATTAAGAACTGGAAAACCTGTTGGATTAATAACAATGGGGATTAAAGCTTTGGAACTTTTGATATGACTTGCCAAAAAAGACAGGCTGCTGAATCCCGGGGCTCTGGAATGTGGCCTGTTGAGATTCTGGCAGGGGTGGCTGCCCCCAGGGTTTCTTCCAACCTTCACTGAAATTCTGCAACTCCCCTACACACCTGCCCCATGTATTTGTGTCTGAGTAACTCTTGTTTATTTCTTTTGGATTTCTGCCAGGAGTTTAGGCCTCAGGTAAATTCTCTAATCTTCAGTTAAGTCAATATTTATTTAAATGCCAGTAGACAAACTTTAAATTCTAAATCTTTTCAACATATGTATTCTTTAGAAGAGGTCTGGAGGGTCTGCACAACTTCACCTGTGATCTCTTGAATAACGTATGATGTTAACAATATCAACTTGATATTGATTATTTAGTTATTGAGGTGAAATGTCAAAAAGAAAATAAGTTTATTTTTCCTGAAAAGACAGTTTGAAATATTATATTGATGGAATTCTGGTTTTATTCCACAGACTTGAAGGCTTGTATTCAATCTTTTTATGCTCTGTGCAAGTAAACAAAGGTCTCTTCTGTTCTTTTACATTAGAAGGATTTGTTGGATAGCAGACTATATAATAGAATAAAAGTGCTTAAAGGCAAGATATTTGCAGCTTAGAATTTTCCAGCAAGCAAGTTTGGCATTTTAGCATTTCTTTCTGAGTTAGCTCATTAGGCTTCTGTGCTGTAAAGTGCAAAATGATGCACTCACACTCATTTCCCATGTTTGCTTGTGGTAAGAAGTGGGGGACTAAATTCCTGATACCTCATACATGTTGGGAGGAAGAGAATATACCCGTTGTTAGTGAATAAAAATAAATTTATTTGAGAGAAGGGTTTGGGATTCTTGATGTTGAACTTGACTTACATTTCCAGTAAGTGTGTTGGGTTTATTCTGCCTTTAAAAATAAGTACCACTGTTCAATTAATTTAAATGGTCTTTTCTTATAGTTCTTGTATAAAGCACTTTCCTTGTACCACCACATTTGATTTGCAGTCACTGCATCTGCTGATTTTTTTTTTTTCATTTCCAAAACCAATAGCATTGGCTGTTGCAAGACTAAAGAGAAGGAGGGTTATGTATTAATTAGGAAGAGCTCTTTGGAGATACACATGTATGCATTTTATGTGTGTATGTGAGCATATGTATATAAATATCTTAAAAGATACATATTGACATACATAGTCACAGTGTAGCATATTAAAAAAGTATAATCCCCATTGATTTAACTATATATTTTGCTATTGGCATGGATAATGTTGTTTACAGTTGAGCATTGTGTGTTCCTGGAAAGATGGGAAATGTTCAATTGCCATTGGCTGTAACTGCTTTTTGTCATATACATACTCCTTTGGTCTCCAATCCATAATCAAAATAAAATTCAAATTCTTCTGAACAGTCTGAATATACAGCTTGCACAGTTTAGTTATTTCCAGAACAACCTTTAATAGAAATCAAACCCCATAACGAGATGTACTGCAGGAAGGTGCATAACACACTTCAGGGTACCTATCTAACACTGCATTGTGCAATCTTACCCTGCATTTTAGTATATTAAGAGGGTACTTTCAAGTACAAAACTTAAAATGTTGTGTTTAATTTTATTGGAATATGGCCGTATCCCTTAAAGATTAGCCAGATATGAACTGAAGACGTGAAATTGCAAATACTTACAACATTGGTGGCTAAGCAAAACAATGGTAGCAACCTCAGCCATATTCAAATGTTCTTAAAGGATCTGACACCTTTGGAGTTGCCAAGTAGAGTGTACATTGGAAAAATCATAAAACTCCTATTTTTAGTTTTAAATATAGCTATTTCTTTAAACCATACAAGTACTCTTGAGCTTATGTTTCTGTCAGTCAACAAAAATGCAAAGGAATAACATCTTCAGCTAAAACATTGTAGTGGGAATGGGAAATAAATAATTAAAAAGACTGGTTGTTGCAATCAATACCCAAACAGTTTAGGTGACAGGTATAATTGATATAAATGATTTTTTGTTTTATATTGGAATTTGCTAATTCCTTTGCTTCCTGCCTGTGAAGTTATTGGTCGAAGCAGTCCACTGGGAAGATGTCTACTGTACATACAATCTCCGTGACTGATATGGATGTAATGAGGTTTTTTCCTGTTTCACAGGTCTTACAGGCATTCCCCTGACCAAGGGCTCAACAAGCACGTTCAGGCTCCTTATGAAAAACAGCTCTGCCAGCTGAATGGCAGGAAGCTTATGAGTTTGTTTGCCAGGCTTCTCTGGGTGTATAAACCAGTTGCTGCAGCTCTAAAAATGATATGACTGGTGCAGTAGTGATTTTCTGCACTGAAGGTGGATGCTGACAGGAGTTATGTACTGCAGATATTTTAGTGAACTCTGAAAAGACTGTGCTGTAATACAACACTCCCAGATAAAGAATTCTTTGGTTCTGATTTCTTCTAGCGTGTGATTTCCTCTCCATCATTATCTTCTGTAGAATTATATTTGTGGGAAACCAGTCTATATGACTGTGCTTTACCTTGTAACAAGGAATAGTTTTCCCTTGTTTAATTTAATATATTTTGACTCTAGAGCATACCTCAGTTTCCTGCATTTATTTGTTATATGTGTTGGGGAAGTGCACAAGGGGCACAGAAAGTGCATGTGCCCTGTGCCTCTGAAGGTTAGGACTGAACTGAAAATCTATTGTGCCAGGTAGAAACTATTTGGACAGCTGCCTAGCTGGGTTTCTTTTGATTCTAAATGCTCTATGTCATTTCTAACACTGCCAAGGGGAAACACATGGGTTTTATTTATTGATCACTCACTATTCCGTGAGGGGGTTAAAAATACTACACTGGAGTATTAATAGCTTTTCTCTGAAAATAGTACATGCTTCCTGTAATTGAAGAGTAAGCCTCTCACTGTCATGCTAGATAAACATGTCATGAGAAATGCTTGCTTAAAAAGATCTTTTGCTCTTGTTCAGTGTTTGTCAGGTTCAACTCCAGCCACGGCTTCCCGGTGGAGGTTGGTCCGGATGCCAGCATCCTCCAGCTGAAGGAGGCAGTTGCCCAGCGACAGGGAGTTCCAGCTGACCAGCTTCGGGTGATTTTTGCAGGGAGGGAGCTCAGCAATGACTTGACACTGCAGGTAAGAATCCCTTGGTAACTTCTCCCCTGGACGGCTGCCAGCTACACTGCCTCTGCCTCTAATGCTGCCAATCTGATGTTCATGCCTGAGATCTAATAAAATAAATAGTGCCTGGGGATTCCTTGAACTTTACTCCACACTGCTTCATTAATTCTGACCTTCTTAATTATGCATTAAAACAGCAAGCAGGAAGGGTAGGGAAAGAGAGAGAATACGAGAGAGAGAGCACGAGAGAGAGCTGTGCCTAGTGAATAAATGTTTACTGACTACAGAAGCAAGCCATGCACAATTTCTGTATCTGTTCAATTTCTATCTTACTTATTCCATTTGAATCTTAATGAAGAAGGATGTGAATAAATTGCTCTAAATCAGGCTGCACAGTCATCACATTTTATAGAATTTGTAACCCAATTGTGACCCCTGGAGGATAGCTACACGGCTGCTGCTGTGCTGTGTGCTGCTGTGCCTGCATAGGTGTGGGATGCTGGAGGGGGTGGTTCCAGATCAGAAAGCCCACAGAAGTGTTGTCCAAACCACTGAACTCATAAATGTGTGAAGCTAAAAGAGGAGCAGGGAGCACAGAAGAGCAGCTGTAAGCAGGTATCTGAATTTCAGCTCCTGAAGGTTAGTGAACTGTTCTCTTCAATAAATACAGAGGGCTGTTCATCTGTAGTGAGCAGCAGGAAGCATTGAAAGATAGGTTCAAGTTGCTCTTTGCTGCTGCTACCAGTACAGCTGCAGTTGCTTTATAAATAGTTTTGTTTATCCAGTGTGTACATTTGGCAGTTCACTCCAATAGCCAGGGTTTAGCATAAGATCACACATTTAAGACAATTGGGAAACTTCAGGAAACCTACTGGCCTTTCAGCGGAGGGCAAATATTGATTTAATGAAATTGCTATCCTTCTACAGTGGTATCAAAGAGCTGCAGATACCACCTGTAGTAGTGCAGGTGATTGCATAAAAGATCCCTCACAGGCAAAACTATTCAGATTAATTTGTACTCATATTTCAGACATATTGTTGTACTTAGAATGGCTGCTAAGCCTGAGTACAGAAAGTCACTACTGTATTGATGACCTATCACTGTTTCTCCTTGGGTATGGTATTTGTTGCTTTGCAAAGGGCTTTAGGGAGTTGCAGCACACAAAGGAAGGTGTAGAAATGTGAATTGCTTTGTCTCCACAGTGCATCAGCTGTAAATAGTGTTGATGTATACCTGCAGTGTGCTCCACATACATGTGAAAACATATATATGAAAGTGTGAGAATAAAAATCATGTGAATTGTAGAAGTTGTCAGTTGCCAGTTGCTAGATTGGGGTGTCTGTATTCTGTCAGAAGCTTCTGAACCACTTCGCTTTTCCTGGCAAGCTGCAGGTGTTGGTATTACTGCCATTTCGTGTCAGCATGAAACACAGATTTTCACCCCAGTTTGACACTTGCAACCAAGTTTGTTGTTGGCTACAACATACAGTCTGTTGCCAGGGCAAATTAAAAATTGCGTTCCCAATACACAGACCTCCTGATGATGTCGTTTCCTTGGAATGTCATAATTATCATGTCTAGTCAAGACGTCCTATTGTTTAGTAAACTGGATCTAGATTCATTGCTTTGACTCTTGGTTTCTAAATCAGATGGGAAGTTCAAAAGCTGTTTCAGATGGTACAATTCATACTTCTGTGTTTAGGTGCCTTAAATATTGCAATATCATCAGCATGTATCAACTACACTTTTATTCTTGATATTTGACTGAATGCATTCTACTTTGTTTCTGCGTTTCCTTTTTTTCCTGTCTTTTAATTGTGTATGTATATTTATTTATCGTGGAAATTTGTCAACTCAAGAAAAAGAGTTGAATATTTGAGATGTTTGGGTTCCTGTGGTAAGCTGTCTGGGTTTTTTGCATAAGAAGCTAATAAAAACTTGGGTGCTAGTGAAATACTAACTGCTGGCATTTATGCTGCATCTGTAATTTCAGAATTAACATCATATATGAGCAAATTAACTAAGTCTTGTTTTCTAGATCTATGGATTTGGATGCAGAATAAGAAAAATTCTACTCTAAAGCTGATGGTTTAAAGTTATTTCATTTTATAATAGCATAGAATTTCTGGTAAAACCATTTTGTCCTTCCATTTTCCGTAAATTACTTTTGAACTTATTTGCCCAAGGTACTGTGGAAGAATCTAGAGGTCAGGAAAAAGAACTGATGGTATTACAGATAATGAGATTATAGAGGACATGAGAAAAGCTGCAGTACTTGCAGGAGTATGAGGCAGGGATGTAGGAAATACTCCAGGACAGCAAACTTTATTGGTTTCACAGCTCACAGAACAACCAGATTTGGCTTGACAGCTACCTTAGAATCTCAGGCAGCCGATAAAAAACATGACTGAGAATGTGAAAGCTGTGTTTGTTTTCCTGTTTGGAGAGAAGGAAAAATCTTTCCTGGTAGCTGAGATTTGTAAAAAATAAATGAAGCTGGAATGGACAGACGTTAAAGGGAAATTATTATAAGAAAGAAAGTGCCAAGTCGAGGTCTTAAATAAGTAATTTGATATCAACAACAATGGTAAAAAAATTGTAGGAGGAATAGGAGTGAAATATGTGTGGAGACATTTAATTTGGTACTGCAGATAAATGTTTTGTCCTTGAAAAAAGAAAGGAAGATTAGACACAGATTCCACTGTGCACAGGGGAGATCAGTATCTAAGCTAGTGACTAAGGGACAAGTAGCGAAATTAGAGCCATGGTAAGCAAAGATTGGTAATGACTGGATGAAGAATGAGACCTGCAAATTTGAATGTCATAAGAAAGAATTAGAGCAGTAAGCTGATTCCTAAAAGCCTAGCAAATGGTGTCACTTTAAGTGTGCTAAACATTCTGAAGAATGATGAAGAGCTCCCTGGTGATTACAGTTCACTTTGGAATGAGTAGAAGTAATTTATTTAATATAGATTCAAAAATAGGAATTCTTTGAGTAGGTTGTCATGAGTATGAAAAGATAGTGGAAACATCTTCTTGTAGCAATCCTAAGATGGAAAGAACAGAACCATAACAGAGTCACCAACAGAATAAACAGGAGGTACCTGCATATCAGGGACCTTGAAGTGTTCTAACAGGAGGTGACTGCTTACAGTATTGTCATTGCCTCTGAGAATGGCAAAATTAGTTAACAAAGTTTCTGGTAGTAAAGTATGTAATATTTATTGATAAACAATTTTGCTCAGTGCAAGCAATTTGAAATTTACTACTGGTAATAGCAGTAGTATTATATTAGTACAGACTTCTTTCTTGGAGAACCCAGAGTCCCCTTGTATGAAAGAACTCTTTGCAGGAGTTTGCAGGAGAGATTCCCTGCCTTGCAGAGCTTACAGTGTAAATGAATAAAGCAGACAAATGATGTGATGGGAATCTGTAGCTTAGCTTGTCCACAATCAGTAGCAAAACAGGGATAGAATTAAGTCTTGTTTCCCAATTCTGTATCAGTTCTTTTTGACAGTGTTTCCTATATGAGGTAAAGCTAGAAAATACTGTTCTTTGAAACAGAAAAAGACTAAGCAGGTAAGTGGTAAGTAGCAGGACTTGTTAGCTTTGTGCTAACAGCAGTGCTCCCCTGAGACAGCTTCTGAGTCAGTGTTAGCTCGCATTTGACTGCAGCATAGGCTTGACACTTGGAGCATAGGTTTCATGTGAATTTGGCTCTGACTCCATCCATCCATATAGGTGCTTGCCGAAAATAATTTATACATAAATTCAAGAAACAAAGACGCACGACTAGAAGTTATTGTTGAACACTGGTTTGTGAGCTCATAAACATAACTGAAAGTGAGCAAAATGGAACAGCACAATTGCAGTAACATAGATGATCATCTACACAGAGGAGGGAAGACAGAAGTGGTAGGGGAGAAATGGTGCTGGTTTTTAGCAGGTACTTGAACAATGGAATACTGCATTTCATCAAAGAAGGACCTTGTGTACATAAATGTATGGCAACTTTCTTGCTCTCTAAGCACAGCCCAGTACAACAGAGAACCCAGTTCCAGCAGTTCTTACATTGCCCTGTTTCATTTTACTGAGGGTTCAAAGAAGAAACCAGGTGACACAATGCAAAATGTGTCCCTAACCAGCAAAAAAACCCCCATGTTTAATTATAAAGTACTGAATGCTAAGATTAGATTGGGTCTTTTGACACAGTTACTGCCTTGTGCTACAATCTACAGTTTTATATATAGGATACCAAATCACTTGTAGAAACAACTTTGATATTCAGCAGTTTTGTGGGTTACAGAATACTGTTGAGCCAACATTTGCATACTTAAATGCTGTTTGTAGAGAATTGCCTGTAGACATACTGACTGAATCAATCATCATATGTGAAACTAAAAGAGAAAAAATCAGTTTATGTGTGTGCATGTTTAAATCAGTATTTTTGGTCAATATTTGATTGATCTGTGGGTCTTTTATTTCTTGTAAAGCTGGAAGAGATGTGTATTGTACTTCTTCAAAACAGGAAAAGCTAGCTGAATTATACTTAGGTATATTATAGTAACAAGGAAATCTAGAGATGCTACATCTGTGTTGCCAGGTAATGTGGACTTGGCTAAATGAGAGGATGGCAGGATTGCTCACCTTTGTTTCTTTTGACGGCTGCAGACTCACTGTGACAACAGAGATGTGTTGAATAAATTTTTCCAAGACTTTTGTTGGACCTCATGGTGTTACGTGCTCCCAATGCATGTGGAAAGTACCACAGAGCCGTATTTACTGTGATAGTAAGTCAGGGCTAGCTCGGGTCTACAGATTTTCCATGTTTTTTAAGAGGATACATTGTTCATTAATTGTTCTGGCAGATCAAGAGCTAAATGCATTTATAGATGAGACCTTCAAGCCCAGAAACACATTTCCACTCTGCTTTTAAATACACTTGTGTTCTATTATTTTTATGCTAAGTTTTTCCTGGAATTAGAAGACTATGAAAAATATTTAACTATATCTAAATGAGGGGTAAATTAATTTCAAGTAGTTTGATAATTTCAAAAAGTTAGTGGGCCATTTCTGATGGGGGCTACAGATTCTAATATGACCTTTAAATTTTCTGGGTCCTTCTTGATTCTTCTGATTATTTCTTAATGTGTTTTTGTTGGCCTGCTGATGATTGAGGACAAACTGTGACAGGGTTTTCTTTGCAAACTTTCTTCAGTGTGCACTCAGTACAAATGTGGTCTTAATTTCTAGATGTATCTAAGTTTTGGTACCTAGATGAATTCTGTGTTGTCTGCTGAGTCTGGTTCATGGGTTCCTGGAATAGGGGTGCTGGTGCCAATGTTCTTATAGGAGCCTTACTGATGCATAATATTTCTGTATGACCTGTGCTGCCCTTTTAGATTAATTTCCAAATTTCTAAATATGGGTTTATTTTGTTTTCCCCTTTGCTGACAGTTTCAGTAAATTGTGAATCTATTGAATTAGTTTTTATTCCACGGATGGTTGTTATTACTTTCTTTTGTGTGAACACGTTCAGGCAACAGATGAATTTTACTTAAACTTCATTTCTCTTAGGCAGTTAAAATTCCCTGTATTGAGGCCATTAAGTGAATTTTGCAAAATCCATTTTTGAAAGAGCAGTTGCTTTGTGTGGGTCTGATAGAGAAACTGCAATACTGTTTGCATGAAAAACAGTATGCTGATAAGAAACTCCTCTGGTAAAACACTCTAGTTCTTTTCAAGACATATATAGTGTTTCAGAATGAAATTATCTTGAAAAGTTCCCCAATATTAGATGTGCCTTTTGTTTTCCACCTACATACTTGCATTAGGCAGACGCTTGTTGAATCTTTTCCCCTTGTCATGAGTATAAAACAATTCATATGTTTACAATGCTGTCCATTTTATAATTTGGATCCATCTTTAGGTTGCAGGAGAGAAAATGTGTAAGCAAAAACTTTAAAACGCTGTAGTTGGTAAAGTGGTGGCAGTGAATAATAACTTTTATGAGTCTCTAAATCATGACAGTAAAAGAAAGGTCAGCCCACGTCTTTCATTCATCACCTTTCTAAATTGCTTTGGTGAAAAAATGTTTAGCATTCAGAACATCATTACCAAAAACTGTAGTTGAATAAGCAGAAGATCAAGGATAGTAGAGATATTTCCTACCTTCTTCCTTCCTTTTCCTCAAAGGAAAAACATGGTATTCATTGTTCTACCTGACTACATTTATAAGGAAGTATCAATAGAGACTATGTACTTTATAATTCATAACTGAAATAGAGCAATAATTTGAAAATATTTGTATTATCTCAAAAAAGAAGCAAAAATTAGGATTTGATTAACAGTTTACATAGTTAGATTACTGGATTAAGAAATGGGAAATTGGGACACAGTATCTGTGAATTCCTTTTTGACACTGAAAAAGTTGTGTCAGGAAAAAAAAATTGTAAAGGAAGAATGGAAGGCATTGGAAATTTTTTTTAAATAGCAGGTAGCATACCAAACATACTTCCTCAATAGAAAGGTGGGATGTAGTTCCTTGCTATTATTTCTTTGCTTTTATTTTAATTCTACTTATCTAAATCTAAATCTTATCTAAGTACAGCTTTGATTCTCTGAAATGTCATCTGTAATACATTTATATTTGTAATTTTCAAGGTCACACAGCTGTTTAATAAACCGTTATGGGTTTCCTCTTTTCTTTTTCAAGCTTTTTCACTAATTGTAGTTGAAAATGTAGGAGGGAAACTTAAATGCTTCATATCTGGTTACAGTTTTCATCACAGGTGAACCTCCATACCCTACGGGATGCAGAATTGTTCCTGTGAGTCATGGCTTTTATGGGTGATGGGAGAAGAAATGAAATAAAACAGAATTGCATTATGACAGCAAAGGCCCCATCAAAGTAAATAAAAGTGGTCATCCTAAAAAAATAGCACCAGTACAGGCTTAAAGAGAAAGAAGACAATTATTTTAGGAGTTATTGAAGCAAAAGTACATATGTAATTCCTTATGTATCCTTGGAGCAATGCACTTACAATTCCTAGAAGCTTTCTTATGGACTCCAAAAGCCTGTTGAAGAAATGAAAGTAAAGTGTTTAAAAAAAATCAGTAATAAGGAATACAGCAGAGCAATGCAATTTTGTCTCCTCATTTAGACTAAATAAAGCTGCAAAAGTACCTGTTCCACAAATGAATAATTTTCCTCATATAAAGAGCAGGTTTTTATTTCATTTTTTTCAGGTAAAACATTGGCTCCTTTGATTTAGTGAAAATTATGCCATTGACTTTCCATGAGCCAGCATTCTTCCTCTCATTTTCTCTCCCTCTCATTTTCCCCCTCACTTATTTTCTCTCTCTTCTTCTCTCTTCCTTTTTCTCTTACGAACACAAAAAATCCTTACTGTCCTGGGGAAGCTTCTCAGATGGTGCAAAATGATATACCTTCCATACATAGAGGTATGGATGTGATTCCCATTCCTGTAGAGTCCAGTTTTCAGTGCTGTTCCTGAGTGAACTGATCAGTGTTTTCCTCACTTGTATTGCTTTTCTTATTGCTAGTTTCCCACAGTTCAAGCCACTTTTCCTGCTTCCATTTCTGCTTTTCCCAGTCAATTCCATGTCTTTGAAATCTTGTTCCCATCCAACATGTATTGGCCATTACCAGCTTAGGAAACTAATTGTCCTTTCTAATCTTTCCCTTTCCCAGCCTAAGAAATAATGGGGAGAGAATGACAAAACTAAGTTACCTTGCAGATCTACTCTATCTGAGTGGAAATTTCCTTCTACCCATGGTTTCTGTCTTTTATTGGGCGATGTGCTTCTGTATCATCCTTGTTTTCTGATCTCCTTGTATGCAACCAAGATATCTATGTGTGATAAATTGTCATCACCTTATTTTAGGTAATTTTGAAAAGGTGTGGAAATGTTGGCAGATTTTGGTTGATGAGGTTACACTTCTCATAAAGAGACATAAAAAACTCCCAGTTTCTAGTTTTATGGTAGAATTAATACAAAAAAAGGATACCAATAATGAAACATCTTTAAACTGAAAAAACATTTCTAATACAGTTTTTCCCTATTAACTATTTGACATAAAACAGTACAATGGAAGCATATAAAAGTTTTATTGTCATATATTTGGTATGCGTGATATACCAGAGCTCTGACTTCATGATTTGTTTCTTACGCAGCTCATCCCAAATTATCCTATAAAATATTTTTACTGTACTACCTTGCCATCTTAAACATAGCAATCTATTCATTTGTATCTTTCATGGTATGCAGCAAATTGCGTGTACAAAACAAATAAATGTATGCAAGTATGGTTAAGGAAAGAAAATAGTAGCTGCTCACCTCTTTAACCAGTATCATATAACCTTTATTCCTGCCTTATTTTCATTACCCTAGATGGTAGTTTTGGGTCTTTGTTTACTATTTATCTTGCAGCAGTGTGTTTATTACTACAGTTTAAGCACATCTAATTTAAAGTGTCAGAGCTTCAGGAAAGGAAGAAACAATCCAATTTTAAAGCATCTTAATGTTTCCACTGTCAGAATTTTATAGCAAAAATGTCTCAAAGACCATAAATGGCAATAAATAAGTTAAAGTGACCAGTTGAATGTGTATCACTGGAAACATTATTCTTTATGAAATTGTCCCTTCTTTATAAATAATGAAAACTGCAGTGCCTTTCTTCTGAACGTACTAAAATGTTTAGCTTTATAATACTGGTGTAATTTTTGTTTCTGGTCCCTAAGTAGTAGTGGAAACTTCTGTTAGTTGTCTAAAAATAATTCTATAAATGTTTGTGCTGTGACAAAGGAAGTGAGGAAGTGGTGCAACAACGCAGCACAGTAACAAGGGGAGGAAAGAATACATGAAGAAATATACACCATGCTGAGTACCAGAAGTCTAGAAGAATTGTGGGAATTTTGGATAAAAAGGTTTCAGGTACACCTGAAAGATTTGACAAAGAAGATTATGCTTAATTATATGGTATTTACTAAATGTGGTAGAGATTACATGAGCAGCCAAAGAAAAAATTATTATATGGCAGGGCTCATGAAGTATCTGAGGTTGTCCTACCAGGAAGGAAAGCAAGAGATAAGATGAAGGGTAAGGTATACAATAGATGACTGCAAAAGCACGGAAACCCAAGGAATTGAGTGGCAGAACTATAGGAATTGACAGCAACCACCGGTAAGCCCATATCTAAAACAAAGCAAAACAAAACCAAACAGTAAATTTTCAATGTGTTTATATCATTTGCAACGTAAGGCTATTCGTGGAGGATATAAAGGAGTGCATTTAAGGTCTGACACCTAAAATAGCAGAGATTAACACGTTACCGCTTTTAAAAGAGGTGTGATTACATTACAGAAATCAACCTTACTTGGTAGACCCACTTAGTAGGTCATCAGAATCAAGTGATTCTTTAAGCCTATCATCAAATAATATTAAATACTTTTCCCTTGCAAAATCGTAATATTTTTTAATAATTAAAAAGACTAGAAAATTATTCAGTACATTTTTAAAGAAATTAAAATAAAAATCCAAACTGGAGAGTAGTAATCCACACAGGTCTATTGTCTGGGAAACCAATTTAGGAAATACTCCAGCTCATTTACCTGACTTGAGCTATGCAGTGAATGCACTACCTACAACAATAAGTTGAAACAAAATATTAAACTTGCTCAGCATACTCAATATTTATTACCATTTTTATTGAAGGCAGATACTGGGAATTGTTATCCTATAATCCATCAAGGCAGCTGAAGAATTATGTAGTGCAGAAGTGTGTGCAATTCTAAATACATTATAGGAAACAAGATTTGGGGAGGTTGAACCGGTAGCCGTTGATTTGGTGGGATATATTTTCAACCAGAAATGTTGGCCATATAAGCACTATTCAGCCAAGTAAGCATTTAGCCTTATTATGAATCAGAGCTATGAGTTCTGATCTCAGAAGAGTGGAGAAACTGGATGCAGTAGCACATAACAGTGTTAGTACCTACACTATGTGCCTGCAATGATTTGTGCACTCGCTTTTCAGAGGACCATTCTGTAAATGCCATCCTTTATCACTGCAGAGGTAATAAAAGCAGCATCCCCAGAAGTGTTCATTTCCATTGGAATTCATTGCTGATCTCATATATTTAAGTGAATGCAAATGAAAGCGCTCTCTCCTGTTTCTCTGAAGGATTGATGCATTTCTGACTTGTGAGCAATGCTCAGTGTCAGTCTCCAGAAACAAATGGAGCAAGATTGACACAGAATGGGTTCATGCCTCAAGTAGCCACGGGATTTAATCTCCTTGCATCTCTGGGTGTCTATGTGTCAGTCATAAAGCAATCTTTGAGTTACTTATCTCCTGACATAATTCAAATCTCTCAGAAATGTTTTTTTCCTATTAAAAAGAAGGATTGACTTTGCAAGGCCCCACTGGGCAATAGAAAATATTGAAAAAATTGTTATCAATAAATAAATGAAATATAGAACTGGAGAGAGAGGTCATTTTGTTCACATTTATGGAAACTTTCATATGTTCTGTTGTTTCACTGCATTAGAGACACGCTACTTCCACTGTAAGGTAATTTAGTGTGATGTATTATGTATTTATACTTAAAACTAAAAATTGAATTTTTCTAGCAGCAGAGAACAGTAACAGCCCTGCAGCATATACACCAGCTCACTAGTTAGGCCACTACCTGCAGTTTTAAAGTTGCACTGTACTGAAGGCTATTAGTCAACACCGGGGTTTCTAGTGCTGCTTACATAAGAGAAGTTGCATTACAATTTTAAAAACAAAGAGTATTTGAGAGAGAAATAACCTTTCCTAAAGGGAGAGAAGGATGACGTTTGCTTTGGAGGCTTGTTTTGCCGTTGCCCACTTTGAAATCTCTTTGTGGTAGGTTTGTTTGGTCCCTTTTGAAATTGTCAGTATGCCAATGCCTTTTAAAAAGATGCATACTGGGGACAGCATGAGAGGTTCTGTTGCTGAAGAATTGTGTCATGTCCTGACTTCATTACACTACAGGAAGGAGGCTGAAAAATGCTTTTTAATGCCCTTATAACTCAGTAATACTCATAGTTCTATAACTTTATGTTATTTTGAAGAAGACTGCTGCCATTTTCTTGAGGAAAATGTTATTTAAAGACAACATGACTTATTTGGCTATGTTAGGATGGAAGCTTCCTGCAAGGGTCAAAAAAAGCTTGTGTCATTCAGTCATATTTCTGATGGAAATGTATTTATACTAATTTTTTTAGCCATTTTTCATTGTATTAGTAATTTATATCCATGTGATTTGATTTTATTGGAGTGCATGAATTAATTTGCAGCCTCTCATTCTGGAATGTGGACTGCTGATTTTGAGCTGAAAGAGGTGCTACAATCTGCTGCTATGAACCTAAGTGACTTACAGGGCGATCTGCCAAAATTGCTGCTTTCGAATTTAAGTCTACTCTTATGTAGACTGTGTGAGAGGTTCTTTCTAGTTCTTTCTTGTGTAGTCAACGTACACTGACTGTGTAAGAAGAAGTGCTCTTTTTGCACGCCCTGCTTATTCACTTCTTATTCAAACTTTTTGTTTGTTTGTTTTTGTTGCTTTCAATTGCGTTTGCTGTAGTCAGGGTTTCCTCCAATGCAGAGTTCAGGTTGATGATCTGAGGTCTCACAGACCAGCTTTTTGCAGACTTCCTATCCTGGGGCTGAATGTGTATGAATCAAACTTGCATTCTTTTTTATCAAACTTCCATTTAAACTTCTGGGCTTTGATGTTTTTGTTAGTTTTATGCTTTACATCTTCTTCAGTTTATTTGCTGTTATGTAAGAAAGGTCAAATGCACACTTAAAACAATGTTTGCATTCTGAACTGAGTGTTTGTGGAAGAACTGTGGTGCTATGTTCTCCCTCCTGCCTAGAGCAGACTTCCTTTTCAGTTCACTGGGAAGATGTGCATTTTGTTATGCAATATGTGGCTGGATAATACACAAAGCTTGCTCCCAGCTAATTTTCAGCTGTTGGTTTGGAAATAATAGAACTGGAAAGCAAAGGCATATGTTAATGATGATCCCATACATTAGGATGCCCATAAGGTGACCCTGCCTTGGCAGTGGATTTGGACTAGATCCCCAGAGGTTCCTTCCAACCTAACAATTCTGTGATTGCTGGAAATTGGTTTAAAAAAATCCACCAGCCAAAGACTTTTCCTTGCCATTGCAAAAAAAAAAAAAAATCCCCATCTTTGTTAGTTTTAGAATTCAAAGTTACATTTGGACTGTCACAGTTTGTAACTGATTCTACTTAACTCCATTGTGTGTTTCCTGTTTGCCCTAACCCACGAACACAAAAGAATTCCACAGAGGAATAACCATGGGTTTGTTACTTGTACAATAAGAAAACTCTCTGAAAAGATCTTATTACAAAGTGATGGAGACAAATACAGTGACATAGTCTTGTTTGATAGTGATTTCATTACAACTGCAGATTGGTTTCAGTTTCATATACCACTATTAAAGGTGGTAGCCCTTTATAGTTTCCTTTGGAGGATGCCACTCTTTCAGAATTATGTATATGTGTGTCCAGACAGTACCTATAATTTTCTGAGCTTTTTAGTGTGTAGTGTATTTGTGGCTTGGGTTTTAGGAAAATTTATCAAATTTCATAATCATAAGCAGGTTTTATGTCCTATAAAGCCCGCATATGTTGAATGTAAAATGTGTGTGCATATGTATATACACACACACACACGCACATACATATGACTTTCTAGTCTTTCTAGCTCCTAATAAAAAGTTAGACCCTAGGCCACTGTTTCATTTGCCGTGTTGTAGGTATTTGGAAGATGTAAGAGGGAACTTTCATTGCAAGTATTAATATTTACTGGTGTTTTTATTCACAGTAAGTATATATCTTAACTGCATTCCTTACATATTTTTCAGACTTTAAATGATTTGGGGATCTGCATAAGGGTTGATAAAATGCTTTCCAAAATGGTTAAACATGTGGTTCAAGTCAGACATTTCCTATTCTTATTAGTTATAAAATATTCTGGTTTTATTTTAAGACTCTTTATATATTACAGATTCTGATAATATCAAGCCTAGTTGTTTCAATTTCTTTTCATGTTTCAGAAACTAATTCAAATTCCAGATGAACAGAAAAAACCCAAAGCCATTAGGTAGGAGTTGCATTGCTGTAGATTGGAAGCAATCATTTCCTCATCCTTTCATTTTATGCTGGTCTTCAATTGCTAACAGTTTTCAAGAAAAGCAGACATGGAATCAAGCTGTAGAATATAATACCCTGGCTTTTTCTAGGTTTGCCACATAACTGAGTACCAAATGAACACAATCTCTGTATTTTCCAGGCATAAGTAACGTGGAATTAATCTGGGAACAGCTATATTTGCTCAAATATTTCTCTGAAATATGATTTTAACAGAAAAGAGAAATTGTTCAAAATAAGTGTATCCAGACAGAGAATTATTTAGGAATATCTAGAATCGAAAGTGCTTATACCTGAGACATCAGTCAGCTTATGCTTACGTCACACCAAAACAGCAGCAGAAAGTCATCACGTCACAGTGGCATCTCCTTTCCATGCTCTGGGAAGCCTTGGAACCTCTAAGAGATACATCTTATGGAGATAATTGCTGCCAAATGTGCAGAGAAGAAACCTCAAAGCATACCCTGTTTTATCCCATTTTTTCTTTTGATAGAGTGGTTGTCCTTGCAATGTGAGGTGATAGCTGACAGTAGTACATTCTCCCTCCTAACTATAACCACAGAATTCAAAATAAATTTTAGTTTAATGAATTTTAAATAGCTTTAAATAGAATTGAGCTGGGAAAAATGTGTGCTTGTTTAGTTTGAAAGATCCTTTTTTCCCCCGAATAAGACTCCAAATAATTGAGTTTCTAAATGTAAAAAGTATAATTTTAGCCAATTTCAGGGTATTCCAGGCTAATACTATTTTAGCATGTTTTACTACAAATTTCTAATGCATAAGAACCAGGACTTGGTAAATGTTAGGAAAAGACTAGTTCAGAATATAGTGAAATTTATGAAACGTAAATGAGATTGGTATGCCTCTGTTACAAACAAACAAATATATATATATTTGCTGCACATTTGTTGTTTGCTAACTCTTTCCTGAACTAATGAACATCACCTAAATTGCTGATGTCAGTCACTTGTTTCATAATCCAACCACCCTCCACACAGACACTCTTCAGTTGCTCATACTACTTTCCATCTTCATTTTCAGCATATGATGTATTACTTTTCACTTAGCTAGTTGTTCATTGAACTTCCTAATTTCAAACAGATATTGTCTCACCTCCATCTTGGAAAAATACCTACATAATTTACAGTATTTATTTTACTTCTGCCTATGTTTGAAGTGTTGGGTGACTTTTTTCTCAATTCATTGACAAGAGAAAACATGAAGAACATACAGACTTTAGGAAGCCTTTGAACAGCCTATTAAATCATCAGGATAGCTGCAAGAGCTATTGTAATACTATGTTCTGTAGCAATATACATATACGAGGTTTTATCTGGATGTTATATTTTCAGAAAAAGGTGTGTCCTTCCTTGTGACAACTTTGCTATTTTTCTTCAGGTTAGGTAACAGGGACCTTCATGTCAAAATACTGAAGTGTCTTTCTGGAAACAGCTGAAAAGTCCTGCTTATTCTTTCTGAAAATATTTGGGTTTTTTTATAAATATCTCACAGTGACTGAACACATCTGGCATTTTCTCCATTGGGTATTTCTCTGCAGAAATAAAAAATGTCATATTTTTTAAATCCCGCTGCCATACTTGGGCTGTTGAGTGTATCAGGAAAAAAAATATATACTTAGATATTAATTTATATTTGGATATGATTTAAAGTCAGTGCATTTAATAGGCAGCACACCTACTACTGCCACATGCTATGTGGATAGTCTTCTTCCAGTATAAGGAAGTGATGTTTTGTTTGCCTGTCTCACTTTTGAGATGGTTGAAGCATAACACCTTAGAAGCTTAAATAAAAAAAAAAATCATGTGGGAACTTGACTTGTTATTAGCATATTTGGTAGAATTTTTCTTGTGAGTAGATAGATTCTCAGACAGTATTATCAAAATATGAATCTTAGAACAACCTACCAAAGCTCAGGATCTGGGGGAAAGACCAAACTAAGCATTGAATTGAAAGTGATGTGGAAGATGGAAGATAACTGAAATTCATGTTTCTTCCTGTGATCCCATTCAGACCATTTTTCTTTGTTAAAATCCAGGGGAAAAAAAGAAAAAAAAAAGAAATCCAATGCTGCAACATTTCTTGAGAGGGTCATGGTAGCTATCTGCTTACTTCAGACACTTCTGGGGCATATAGTGATCGCTCTTAAAATTTGCCCTCTGCTAATTAAAAATAAAGTATTTTATTTTGATATTCATTAATGGAAAGCATTGTCTTTATGCAATATTAAAGTCTAACTTCCTAAGTAACTTCTCTTCAGAGCTTGTTCCCATTTCAATCAATACAAGAAAGACAGCAATCAAAAAAGAAAATATTGTTCAGACTTCAATCCCCAGGCCCAGCAAGACAAAACATGAGTTAAAATTTTAGTAAGCTAACAAGTGCTGTTGTTCTTTTAAGTAGGTAGGTAAATGCAAGAGTTAAATATAGATTAAGATGATTTTACTGGAGACTATATTGGTGACTCTTTGATCCATTTCAGTAGAGTTTGCTCTTAAAAATTCCTGCACTGAGCTCTGGTCTCTGGAGCTCATGTTGCCTCTTTTCTGTGGGCCCTCAATCTCCAGGCTTGCCTTGGCAGATGGTTTCATTCTCTCCTGTCTCTCTGCCCCTTTCAACCTGGTCAATCAACACTTCTGTTCTTATGCCCTCACTGTTCTGGTCCCTGCAGTTTGTAGATTTCTGCCAAATATTTTACCAGTTTGTCACAGTGAATGTGTTTATATTATGTAATTATGAAATTGCTTACTTTTTTTGATTCAGCATAAACTATCCCTCATTAGACAATCATTAGAAAGTGCACATAATTTTTTTAGTTTCAGTGCTAAATGTCTTTCTTTAACAGCATTGGCTATTGTTTGTATGGTATAATGTGGTTATTTAGTCTGTGATTTCTAATAGCAGGCATTAACACTGATTAGTATCAATTATTTCTTCGTTATTAGCAAATGTCAGGGAATAGAAACGTATTCCTTAGTGTTTCCCAGTAAAACACATTCTAATGCATGCAAGAATGCTATTATACAAAGCATTTACAATTTCCAAATATATTTTAAGCAAAACATTTTTCGATTATATATCTGGTTATTTTCATAATGAGTTTCCATACCATGCAAGATTCTGGCGTTGCCCATGGAACTCTACAGTTCGGAAGACACGCATTATCACTCAGGCTGGCACACACTTAGGTGTCGTGCTGATTTCAAGGACTAGCACTCCTTGTTTACAGTATGACTCCAATATGCAGTGGATGTCACTCGGCATCTCCACATGTTGAGAGCATAGAGCAGCATCCTGCTTTTTCCAGAACAGTTAGGACTCTCTCAATGAACAAACAGCTTAATGATATCTACAGCTACCAGCTGAGCATCCATGTTAGGTGAGAGGAGAAAGGCAACTGTGTCCTGTACCCAAGGTACTACAGTTATGAGCTCCAGGAATGCTGCCAGTGGATAAACTTCAGCTTTAGAAACAGCAGATGAACAGTCACGGGAAAATTGCCAGCCTGCTTTCCAGACTATTCCAACTTGAATTGTCGTGTGTTTTGGATTTGTGCTGAGCACAGAGTTGATAATATAAAGATGTTTTTGTTATTGCTCAGCAGGGCTTACACAAAGCCAAGGCCTTTTCTGCTTTTCCTACAGCCACACTGGTGAGGAAGTTGGGGGTGCATGGGAGGTTGGGAGGAGACACAGCCAGGACAGGTGGCCCATACTGACCAAAGGGATATTCCAGACCATATGACATCACACTCAGTTTATAAAGTGGGGAGAAGGAGGAAAGGAGGGACATTTGGAGTGATGGCATTTTTCTTCCAAGTAGCCATTGCATGTGATAAGGCCCTGTTCTCTTGGAACACCTGCCTGTCCATGGGAAGCAGTAACTTAACTCCTTGTTTTGCTTGGCTTGTGTGTGTGTGTGTCTTTTGCTTATTAAAGTGCCCTTATCTCAACACGTGAGTTTTCCAGCTTCTACCCTTCCGATTCTCTCCCTGATCCTGCTGGTGGGGAAGTGAGTGAGCTGCTGCATGGGGCTTGGCTGCTGGGGTTGAACATGACACTATTCAGTGTCCACTGATGAGCTTGCAATGACTGCTTTTTGTTATTACCAAAGAGGCAAGGATTTGATTTTTCTTCTTGTCTTGTTCCCTGAAGGAGTAAGTCCCTGGAACTCTGCACTAAGAATAAAAGACAAACCCTTTTCCTCACTCCCCATTGATTCTATGTCCTCTTAGGAAGCCACATTGATTAATGTTTAGAAATAGAATTCCATATCCACCACATTCAAGGAAGAAAGTTTTAAACGAATAAACTTTTACGGATCAACTCTTGAACTGTTATCGAAAATGACAATCACCAAAATACATAGCCCTCAATATGGTTATTCTGCCCCCCTTTCTTTCATCCATCAGCTATCCCATTCCCTGTCTCTTTCCGAGAGTTTTTCTCATGAGAACCTGCTTCACTGGCAGGTCCTTGTATGAGTATCTCCTACAAACAGGCTACACAACAGAACAGCTACTGCCGAGAGAAAGGAAGGTGATTAGAGCTCCATTAAAAAAATGTGAGTAATTTTTTGGAAGTTTGGAAGTTTACAGATGGTGGCCCTGTGCTTTAGTAGGACCCCTGCCTGAAGGAAGATTGGTTTGTGCTCTGAACCTGTAAAAGCCTCATTTCTGAAACAGACAGCAGATGCATCCTATCAATGTAGTGTATGCTAAAGATGTGAAATTTGTTGGACTGTTCTTGGACCACTCTGTCAAAGTGGAGAGTTTAAGAGATTTCTTAAATTAGTATATATTTAATTTTTTTCTTCAGCCTGAGTTATTTTGAACATTCTGATCATGAACGGCAGGCTGGGATGTCAGTCATTTTCAAGGACTCAAGTCTGCCACTTTGCCTTGACACCAACAGGAAGAGTCAGTTTACTCTTTTAGCTTTCCTGTTAAATACACTTTTACTTCCCTAGAGATTTTGATAAACCTGTTTCTCAGGTGCCTTCTTTGTTAGTGCTCTATTCAGTGTAAAGAAAGATGCTTTTTGAGAGCTTATGCTATTGCCAGCTGAGCAAGACAGTCTTGGTATCTAGATTGTTGTCTCTTGGTATCTAGATCATTGCCTCTTTATGTTAAAAGGCTAAAAGGCCACCTTCTTCACTGAGCCTCTACTTTCTTCTTCCAAGGTGGAGGGCCTTAGGGATTAGACTACTCTTGCAGTCCCCAGTCAGGAAAGGTGTGATTAACAGTAATGATGTTTCCAGTAGGCAGATCCAGATTTTCAGTGTAGTGTGCATCCATCAGGCTCCCTCTTTCATACAGCTTTGCTATTGTACACATGGAGAATTTATTATTTTTTAACATTAAGATCCATTAAGGATTTGTTTGGAGGCTCCTCTTCGTTGCGTTTCTTGTCTGCCCTGGTAATAAAAGACCCAGTTCTGCTGTGGCACGTTAATCTAGTCCTTACATCGTTAATGTACTAACTGTTTGAATCTATGGTGATGGCCTCCAGCAGGATGGGAGAAGAAAGCCTTTGCTCTTAGGTGATCTAGCAAATACTTCCCACGCTGCTGCCTTCCCTGTTTTGTTTTTCAGCACAGGGTCTCTATTACAGTCTCCTTTAGACCTCCAGAGTGTTATTTGATTTTTCAGTTAAGTTTGGAAATTAACTGCCAGTTTATTTGTTTTCCTAACCTGTATGTTTGCAGATCTGAGATGTCCCCTCATATTTAAGGTACCAGAAAAACTCTCTTTTCATTCATTCACAGAAGAATCCCTTCTGGAAGACTTCTGTTCATATCTCTAGAAGAATTCAAGAAGTACTTTCACCATGGGCGATAGTTTCCTGTCTAAGTGTTTAAAAAAATAGTTGTAAAGCTACAAAGGTTGTTCTGTTTGTGGCTACTGTGACACTTTGTGTAGCATTTAAGCAGAAGGGGGATTATTTTTTTCAGAGAAGCATTTTCCCTAGAGCTGCAGAGCTGGTACTGGGATCTTTACACTTAGGGAAGTCTAAAGCAGAGAAAGGTTCCAGCATACCCTGTCCTTTTATTTCAGTGAAAACTGAACACAGTTCAGACCCAGGAAGGTTTAAAGAAAGGTTTAACCAGCAAGGTTAAAGGAAAAGTATGTACAGAGTAAACAAAAATGCACTCAAAAAACAAAAAAGAGAAAAAAATATATATACACATATACACACACACACACACAATATAAGTGATAAACCAACCTTCCTTTATTCTTTTTCTCAGTCCAGAAAAAAGTGTGACCCTAAACCACTTCACCTTAAAGGTAACCCAATTATTTTTATTTTTGAATTTCACATTTAACTAAGTGGGGTTTTATTCTCTGTGGTGGATTTCTTTAAGAGAGGAGACCTTGAAATATGCAGTCTGCTATTTTCATGGAGTGGTTTTTCATTCAAATGAGCAGCATCAAAGTATTTCATATTCTAAATTATGTTTTATTATTAATATGACTTGAATAATTTCAGCATCTAAAGTAAACGAGTTGTGATTTCCAGGGAAAGAATGAACAGGTCAAAAGGACTCTCTACTGCTGGAAAAAAAAAGTATCAATGGAATTTGAGCAGCTTCCAAGGGAACCCATCTCTACCAGATTAAAAAAAATCTCAAAACAATCCTAAATATTTATTCTTTGCAGGTCATCTCTGTAGCAGAAGAAAAGGAAGTAGAAATTTTTTTTTCACATGAGAAGTATCTGCTCATACAGCTGTGAAGTGTGAAATCTTAGAGTAGTTCAGGAGAAAAAAAACAGGTTTGATTATGCAGTATTCTTATTTTCATCAATAAGATATTTTGATATATGTGCTGGTTCAATGAAAGCTGCTCAGTTGAGAACTTGTTTTCAGTTATGAAAATAAAATTAGATTGTTTCTTTTTTTACAGTACTATAAATGCATACACCCTGTAAAAAGAAAATACAGCCATGCTCTCTTATTCTGCCAAAACTGAATTTTATATGTTAAATCCTTGGCTCCACTCTGGATGGATTAGTTTTGATACATCCTTATATTGGTAAATGTAAAATACTTATTTTATTGGACTGTTCCATGAAAAAATCATCAATTGGAGTAAATTTTTAGTGATACTGTGACGTAGACAATGCAATGGACTCAGTAGAATAGAAACAATTAAGTATACATTTGACAACAGTGAAACTTTAAGATAGCAAGGAATTCCTGTAGCAAGTGTATTCCTGTGTTCACTTGTGAACTGCTAAGATGCTGCAAGTGGATCTGCAAGATGGAGATGGAGCTAAATTATGGAGCTAAATTTTAAGGTTCCACGTGAGGCAGGTTTCATGAGAGCCAAGTACATGTTCAGACCTTTGCAAGAATATTTGCAAGACTACAGATCTTTTCAGTCAGCTGAAATTATATGTTAAATGAAATTTTAAGGTTGTTTTCTTTTTAAGTGCAGATTGCTTTTGAACTGTGGCTTTAACTCCTGTCTCTAAGTTTATGTATTACAGCTTATTTTTCTTACCTTTCCTTGTGCCTCTGGTACTTCTTACTTTAGCCTTTTTCTGTGAACAGGTATTTGATACTGAGTCATATTTTGTGTAGAAATGTTTGCTGCATTGTCAAATGTAGGGTCCTAAATCACTTGTCCATACGTGGAACTCTGAAAGAAAACATTTTCTGTATTTGATTATTGTCAGGTTTCTGGCTGGCCTATTCCAGGAAGGGCAAAGGAAGGGCTTTTTAAGCACAAAAAAGAACCTTGCGTCTAAATCGTGGGAATAAGGCAATGATGAAATCTTTTTCTCTCTGAAGCAGTATTCGTTGGACTCCCTTATACCATGGCCTACGCAAGACTGAGGGACGTCATGAAGTGTGGGTTCCTAACGTTCATCTAGAGCGGTTTTTCTTGATTCATCTGTTTCAGACTTAGTGCTTTCAGAAGAGTCAGCTGCAGTTCATAACTTCCTATAAATCAAACAAAGACTGCTATTGAAAAACTGAATTATTATCTTAGGAAAGAGATTTAGACGTAGTTTTTCAAAACACCTGGGAATTTTTTTTTATTTTATTTTTTTAGAACACAGTTTTTCCTTTGTATTTTTTAAGTTATTGTTGGCATTTATTATTCCAGCGAATTACTTTGGGCCTGAAAGGCAGGAAAGTATTTTGTGCTCTAGCTAGGGAGGGAGAATTACAAGAGCCTCAGAAATCACTGATCCTGATTCACGTGCTGTTCTCTGTGTGAAGATACCAAAGGCAGGTCCATTCCAGAACTGTAAAGCTTATAGAAAGCAATACAATTTACAAGAATCACACCATCCAATCCCTCCAAATGAAGATGTTTCTGTAACGCGTGCAATACAATTGCAAGACGTTCCTTACTCTTGCCTTAGTAGAGCTCTTTTCAGACTCAAGCTTGCCTTAGCTGTGGCTTTTGCCTCCTGTACTTCACCAATGTCTTACATGTCCAAGCGCTGATAAACATGATCCTTGTCAGGCTGTGTGCAGGACGTGTTTCAGGAATGTCCAGCCAGAACCCTGCCCCTGCTACAGACAAGGCAATGATGCTCATCAACGCCTCTGGCTCAATCATGTAAGCTCGGAAGCAGGCACACTAAATCAAATGGTGAATGCTCTGCACATTTGTTTTGCGCTTTTAATGTGTAGCAATATTCAGCTGAAACATCTGCTATAATGAACTTGACATTTGCACTAATGACAGCATCAGTTTACTTAATGTCCTGCATTAAATTTGCTTCCCAAAAGAGCGATCCTTTTTCAAAGAAGAGTGTGAATTTGCTACTTGTGTTTTTAGAAATAGTGAAAGAACCAGCCTTTTAACTGTGTGGCTGATAGGTGGTGTTGAGGCTGGACACTGGGAAATGGAAAGGGAAGCAGCAGGGCTGACTGAGGAGGAATATTCCAGATTTGCCCTGACAGGGCAAATTTGTGAATCCAGGGAGCAGCAGTGTGTGGAAGCAATTAATGAAGACTGAATCCAGTCTCCAGTGCTTCAGACTGATTTTTTTTTAATGGGGCTTCGAAGATGGGACAATTTATTTTAAAAAATAAGTAGAATGACTGTGACATAAGGCGTCCCATATAATTTAGTTCTATTTCTAGTAAAAAAGCCAGCTATTTGTTTAGAAATTTGTCCTGGCTTTGTGGAGACTGCTAGAAAACTTCAGTCAGAGCAGCTAGCCAGAAAGAAAATAAATAAGCAGTTCACTGTTATGAGAAACAAAGAACTGTTATAATCACATGGTGTAGTGGTTTAGTTCGCATCCATTACTTACTTATTTTCTTCTGTGAGATAAGGATTAGGAGAAAGCAAAGCAGGCCCAAAACTTTAAAGATTATACAGAAAGCTTTATTAACAGAACTAAAAGGAAAAAAATAGTAAGTCAGAATAAACCTTCAGAATACTTCTCCTCCCCCCACCTCTTTTCTTTTCCCACTGATAACATAAAGAGACAAAATTCGGGATTTTTCAGTCAGTTTACCACCTTTATACTAGTCTTTCTTCAGTTCACTTAGGGAGAGGAGTCTCTCTAGCCATACCATGGGAGGCTTCTCCACAAGAAACAGTTCTCTCGTGGCTTCAATGTCACAGCAAGACATCCGCCCAGGAAATGGAAATCTGCTCGCAACGTGAAAGTCCCTTCCCTCGACTTCCAGCTTTTCCCACAGCTGTTTTCGAGGGTTCAATCTTTAGCTAACAGGGTACCATTTTAAGGATGAGCTGTTCAGAAGCAAAGGTTCTCTTCATCTGTCTCTGGGATCATCTTCATCTTTGCGAACAGAGGTCTTTTTCTTCTCTGGGGCAAGGGTCTTCATCACTCATCTCTCTCTGTTCAAGCTTCTCATTAGATCACAGCTACTTCAACATTTGCTTATTTCAGCACAGGTGCCTTTGCTTATGACTGCAGTTTGAATGCTCCAGCCCCCCATGCTTTTCATGAATTACAGGGGTATGTATTCTGATGTATCATAGTCCATCACCATAGCCTTACAAAAGAATTTCAGCTTCTAGGTTTGAAGCATCTCCTCTTTCTCCTGTATCTGGGCTTCAGCTCTTCCTTCTTCACTGACTTTGGAGTTTCTATGTTGTTTTCTTCACGCGCCTTCGCATTTCCCTCTCCTCTGACTTGGGAAAGGACTGATGTCTGTAGGTTTCATCTGTTCTGGGGAATCTTACAGCACTGAAAGAATTAATCTTACCCGGGCCTTGAATCAGGAATTTGCCTCTCGCTCTTGGTCACACGATCTCTGCCAGGTGGCGGCTGGAGCTCGTTTTGGTGTAGAATTTCATTTCAGCAGCCGCACTGGGCCCCGGGGGTCTGTTCCAACGGAGCAGGAGCAGCCGAGACCTCAGCCAAGCTGCGCCATGGGCTGGCCCGGCCGGGCCGCACGGACCCCCAGTTACCTGTCCAAAAGCCAGCAGCAACACAGAGTTTCCCGGGCTTTGTGTGTTCTTAAATGTGATTTTCACAGAGGCGTGTTCAGCTTTCTTAAGTGGCTAACAGAGTTGTCAGTATTCTAACTAGCCAGCTGATTGGTTTTGTCGGGTCTGGAGGAAGCTGCCAGCAGCTCCTCAAAAAAAAATCACTTCCGTGGCTGGTAGAAACCAAGCTATGCTAAACCACGACACGTGGTTATACCTTTATCTACCTACATCTTTTATCTACCTACTTGATGAATATTTATTCTTAATAAAGTTTTTTGTTTGTAGCTGAACCTGTGAGATTAAAAGTATCCACTGCAAGAGAAAAAAGGAAGAAGATATCTTGGTTACTGAGTTCTGCTCTCTGTCTGAAGGGAAATGTTTGGATTCAGCACTGTATTACAACAGAACAGTGAGGATTTGTTTTCCAAAAGAGAGTCTTTTTATTTAGATTTTCATGATTTTTTTAATGTGGTAGTGCAGTTAATAACAACATGATGCATCATAGCAAGACGTGATGAGACAAAAGGACCTACCCTTTTGATGAGACATCAGTTATATGGCTTTGAATTCGGAGGAGTTTTGTAAATTGGGGAAAACATTGGACTCACTTCTGTACATAAACAAGCAAATATTGTGTTAAAAACTCATTTAATCCAAAATAACAAACTTAGCCTGGATTGTTTTAGCCATAACTGATTTTTGCTAATAAAAGCATGAAAATATGAACTAAATATAGCCTCAATTTTCCAGATGACTGACTATGCCATAGGGCTGGAGCTTTTGACATTAGTGCATCTCTTGGGTCAGTTTCTGGTTCTTTTTCAGTTACATCATTTATGTACAGACATTTTTGTAAAACTAATACCAGTAAACCCTAGTGCATCTTAGAAAGACATCCACTCACTTTTTACACAAGGACAGATATTTTCCCTATTCAGATTATGCTAAACTTGAAGAATAATCAGCACATTTTAGTGCATAGCAGTTTTCTGTTTTGGTCTTCATTATCTTTCTTATACTGCAGTTTCTGCAGATTATCTTGGAAGGGGTAAGGTCACAAGTAATAATGTTGTAGGTTTGTGAAATGTTTTGAAATATCTAAATTATGATGATGACTTTGTGTTTGCAAAGTATGTTCAACCGTGTAGATATTAACACCTCCTGCTATTTTTATTAATTGCATTGATGCTGGTCATATATAAATAATTCATCCCCTTCTTGCTGCATTATTCCTTCAAATCTGTTATGTGTTTATATAATTCAAATTTTATTTGGATTTGTGTCAAAAGAATGTAACTTTTGTTGCAAAGTCAAGCACCTGCAAGTTGAAAATGGCATTTTTATGGCTGTTGGTACAATGTTAATTCAGCTCCTTTTTGCATTCAGCTGGTGGGCTGAGTGATGTCCTGTGGAACAAACAGTATCCAGTGGGGTAATTAAAATTATACCACAATGTGTAGACACGCGTGCAGCAAGGAGAGAATTAAATTCACACAGGCAACTGGATAAGTCTCGCATCTCCCAGTCTCAAGTGCTTGACTTTGCAACCTCAGTGTGCTTATGAAGTATGCTATTGCAGACAGTTCCTAATTTCCTTTAAGAGACTAAAGGAAGCTGCGACAGAGTGGACTGCTGAAAACCTCTTGCCTGACAGTGTCACTCAGGATGTTGGAGACTAAATTCTTAAATTAAACAGCTGCTACCCCCCCAAGCTACCAGACTTTCCATGTATTAGTTTGCTGCTAATGCCAAAGGGGGAGAGAGTCTATTGATACAGATTTCTTATTGACTAATCAGACTCTAGTCTAGTTTCCAGAGGTATGGATTTTTGTGTGTTGGAGGGCTGGAGTAAGTGCTGAGTTATCATCTGCTGAAAATGGGATCATCTAACTGGCAGGCTTAATTAGGTTGCATCTCCACTTACATAATACGTGGTAGGAATATTTTTAATGCAGAAACCAATAAATGCAAAACACAGAGAAATCAAATTCTGTCCATCACTATAAAGGGAGCTTAAAGATAGCTTTAGGCACAAAATGAAGAAACACACTGTACCCAGTTGAAGGGAAAAAGAGATATGTAAAGAATGCGTAGTGACACTGGGGTTTGGATGCATAAGTCAGTTCTTGCAAAAATTCATTTGAGTTTCATATCCCCTCTGAAATTTGGCATCTAATCTGAAAAACTCATTCACTACCTGCATACTATGAATTAAATGATATTTTTTTTCATAAGCTTCATGCCAAGAAGGGTCAATTGCTGGTTTATAAGTTAGGAAAAGTAACAAAGGACAAAATTTCTGTCTGCATAATAAAAAAGTCAGTAGTGTTTCTGTTGCTTGGTCATTTGGTATTATTGTTGTTACTTTTTTCTGAAGTCTAAAATAAAACATTAAGTTGGAGACACCAGAAATTGTGTCACTGAGGGAAAGTATGAGTTCTGTATCAGTATTAACAGTCCATACATTTACATTCACATGAAAAACTGAGACATTTATTTCTTTCTTAGAGGAAAACAGAAAGATGCTTATTTCATGAACACCAGGGAAACATATTGGAGTTGTTGCATGATCCAGATATCTAAGGAGGCTGATTGGCAATGGTTAAAAAATATTACAGAATAAGTATCTCTGTTGTAATTTTCCCTTACAAATCCTCATACTGCCTTTACTTGGCCCCATATTTTCTTCTGAATTGTCTTTTTTAATTCTGTTCTCATTTTGTGGGTTTTTTAGCCCATAACTAACCCACAGAATAATGGGTCAAGAGATATGCACTGAGGCTTGCTCTGCTTTTAGAAAGTTGCAGGGATAGCTGTGTAGGTTAAGAAGTGGATAAAAGTACAACTGCTTCAGTAGTGCTGGTAAAGTCGTGATGCAGACATGTGTCTTGGGGTAGAAGAGAAAATCTTTCTTTTACCGATATTTCATTCAGAGAATTGTTTGACTGAGGTATCATTAGGAGTATTTTCACCTGCATAAGATACTCCTTGGCATTTGCTATCATGCTTTAAAGAATTACTTATCAATGTTGACAAACACAAAATTGTCTCTTCCATATACTTGAGGTCTGAACAACAGACTTGTGACAGAAACTCGAAACATTCAAGAGCAAACATGAGAAAACTCTCCACTTTTACAGTTCAAATTCCACAAAGCAGTTCCCATCTGCATGCAAACCTATCATTAAACACTCTTTTATCCAACTGGGATGCACTGTTTTCAATATGGGCTTCTCCAAACTTAGTTTTGTTTAAAATGTGCCAGAATATTTTCTTGTTTCCTATTTCTCTTGGTAATTCAAAGAGGGGTAGATTTTGCAGGTAATATTAAGTGTGAGAGGATTCAAAGGAGGGCCTGAATCTGAATCCTCCTTTATACTTGACTGGGCTGTGGAAAGGATCATGAACTGGTACATTAAAACCAGGTATTGATTGTGAAGTGCCCTAGCACAGCACAGAGGCAGTTGGCTGGGACCCACACCCAAGCACAGGCTCTGATTCAGGGGGTGATGTGAGAACCTGGGCTTCCAGGACTGTGTTTGGATCTCACACCAGAAATGTCATTCTTGGCTGAAGAAACCTTTCCCTACAAACAAATAATTGAAACTAGTATGCTTCTACAGTTAATTTAACAAATTAACATCCTCTGATGAAATGCATAGCCTGGGAAATGAAAAATGCCTGGGAAGCCCTGTGTAGACCCTGTTTTCTTGTTTGGCAGACAACAGGTATTACGTTTTAGTTTTGCAACTTACATTGTCCCGTATGTATTCTTTAACCAGCCTAGCATTTAGTGAAGCTGGATAATATTATTTACTTTAGGCTTATATATATATATATAAATAAAAGACAAGAGATCTTGCCTTTCATTCCATCTTTGAAAAAATAATAATTAATTTACCGCAGCATCAGAAGCCACTGTGAATTTGGATCCTGAAATGTAAAACTGAGATTAAAAATATGCGTACTATATCTGTGGGTTTTTTGTTTTTATTTTCTTGCAGTGATTTTCATTATAAATGAATTAGTTTTTTCTGTTTAAGAACACATTTGCAATTTAATTTTTTTTCAGCTATCAAGCATTAAACACTTGATTAGCTTAAACTAAGAGGATTCGAAAAAAATTCTTCATGCATAATTTTCAGCTTCAAGTAAGATATAATAGAATAAAATAGATGTTAATTAAATACCTCTGGTGCTGTCTTAGGTTATGCAGGAAGAAAATTAGAAGGGCCAAAACCCAAGTAGGACTTAATCTGGCTTCTGCATAAGAGACAATAAAAATGTTTCTATAAATACATCAGCAACAAAAGGAGACTGAAAGAGAATCTCCATGACAAAGGATGAGGAAAAGGCTGAGGTACTTAAGGCCTTTGCCTCAGTCTTTGAGAGTAAGACCACTTGTTCTCAGGATACTCAGCCCTCTGAGCTGTGAAATGGCAATGGGGCAGAAAATGCAGCCCCTGTAATACGAGGGGAAATGGTCAGTGGCCGGCTACACCCCTTAACACCCACAATTTTATGGAGCCAGATGGGATCCACCCAAGCATCTGGGAGACCTGGCAGAAGTGTTTATTGAGCCACTTTCAGTCATTTACCAGTGGTCCTGGCTAACAGAGGAAGTCACAGTTGACTAGAAGTTAGCAAATGTGATGCCTGCCAACAAGAAGGAATGAAAAATTATGGCTTGCAAAATTTTATACCCTTGAAATTTTGGGACATAGGGATGTAAAACTTTGAATAGAAAAAAAATCAATTCTATTAAAAATACAGTAATTACAACTCAGGCAAAGACTAGGAAGTTCAAATTTTTATATTAGTACACAGCAGTTATACTTCTGCCAAGCAACAGAATCCTAAAGGGTCCTGAGCCTCTCTTCAGTAACCTCAGTTGAAAGTAAGGCATATCAAAAGACACTTTGGGCTCCAGTGTAGGTTATGAGACTGCTAAAGTGAGACCAGCGTTGGTAGAAACTTTTGATAATTCTCCTAGAGTAAATCACTGTTACAAACCTAGTCCCTAAAAGGTACGTGTGTAGATGATGCAGGGCTGGTATGTTTTGCTGTCTGCTGTTATCTGGGCAGTGGACAGTCTTTCTATCAGTGTTTGATAGACTTTAATTAGCTTTCTGTGTTTCCTTAGTTTGAACAAGTTTTAAGGGAATGCTTGTTTAACTGTCTCTCAATATTGGATTGAGAGAGCAGGGGCTCATCAGGCAATGAGCTTTCTGGGAAGGGCAGATAGGTAAGGTACAAGGGGGCTCCAAGAAATGCTGCTTGTTTGGCTGAATCCACAGTCTTCTTTGACCTTGCTGTTTGCACTGTCATAAAAGCATCTGTTTGTTTAGCCGGTCTGTTGGAGGGAGATATTCCGTGGGCATAAAGGAATTCGCCTGTGGCTGTGGTACTCAAGGGAGCCTGTGTATTGTGAGCATCTCTGAGGCACCAATGGATCTGTGCACTGTCAGCTCCTTTCCCCTTTGGTTTCTGTTCTCTAGTGCTGCTTCTCTCAGATTCTGAGCAGGGAGATACCTGAAACATGACTATACCTGGCCACTACAAAGGAAAATTAAAGCCTTTTGTACTCCCCTTCTTTTCACTGGGACTGCTAAATATCCCATAGCATCCTGATTTTATAACTAACACACGATTCTGATTTTCCATTGTTATTGTGGTTTAGGATTTTATTTTTTCACCGTCCATTCATGCTGCACATTGATAGCCATGAAAGAGCATACACAGCCCACAATACATCCCTGCTGAATTTTGTCAGAGAATGTATTTAACTGAATTACATCCTGAAGAAAAACAGAAGGGCAAAACTGCAAATTAGCCACTTTTCTGGGTTCCCCATTACACCTTGAGGATGAGCTCCTGATACACAATGGTACCTTTACAGTCAAATCCCAGGAGCAAGCTGCCTTTGGCATTTGTCAATGACAAACATATAGCCATGGAAAGCTGCCTGTGTCAGCAGCACGAAACACTGGCCAGAAGCCTACTAGTGTGACTCCTTGACTGGTTAAGAGAAATACTTGCATTGAAAGGATTTACTGATCACTCAGTTTAATTGGTTGGCACAAGAGGAAGAAGGGAGCAGTTTCTGTTTGCTTGCTTGCTTATTTACCACTGTAGTGCTGTAATTCACTGTAGGCTCCTGAAAAACCTAAGCTTGTTGGATTGCATAAGATGTTTTTTCTTTGTGAGTATGCCAATATTTTTACAAGAAAAAACTCAATTACACTGCATTGACTTTAAATACCAGATAACCATATCATACACCAACTCTTAAAAATATGTCTAACTGTAAACTTTGAAGAGTTTTTAGCCTTTCACTTGGATCTTTTCTTATTTATCTTGAAGAAAACTCTATTCTAGTAGACATCTCTGAAAGGAAAAGGTGTCTGGATATCTTTAATTTTTCAATTCATGTAAATTTTTAAAAATAAATTTATGTTAGTTCTATAGTTTTTTCTTCTTCTCTTTCTTTTTTTACTCCCATGTCTGCCTGGGAATTTTTTTTTAACTTTTTGCATTTGTTTTTATACAGGATACCCAGAATTCCAAGGCAAAAGATAGGTTTCATTAACAAACATGAGTGCACTGTTAAACTGAAGGTGATATCTTAATGTCAGTGTGAATCCGCAGAGCACAGGCATACTGTAACATGTTTCTGCACAGTTTTTTTCAAGCTATGTTAGATAAGAAGGACATTTAGAAAGTAATTATTAAGCATGACATTTCAATTTTTTTATAAATAAGGATAGATATTGAGCACCTATTGATTGACATCTGCATGTAATCCTACTTACCGGATTTAACTAAATCTCTCTTTGAAGTGTTGTTAGACTGAACTGAGACGCTTTCATGAAATTTCACATTAGATTGTAATGGATTTTTTGAGTTTCTCGTCTATTGAATGAAATATATAAACCTAAACTCTTTAAAATGTAAATAGAAAAGGTAAAAAGTACACTTTTTCTCTGAAACTCATTTTATGATTACATCATTCTGTGCATGTTCTGAGAGTTACTTCCTTATTTTAGATCCCTATAGGGAGCAAAGGCTGACAAAATTAGAGTTTAATCAGTGTACTGGGCTAGGTTTATAGATTTTGGCTAGTCTTTCTGTCTTTACTCAATGTGTTAACATCTTGTTTTTTACTTTTCATAGTGTTTTCTAGCATTGTATGTTATTTTTCACTTTACTTTGTATTGATTAGTAAATGAATAACTGTTGGCACCAGGCTTTCTTTGCACTATCTTTTCAGTATATTTCAGATTCATGGTTTGTTTGTTTCTACGTTTTTGCATAACATTTTGCCTTCATAGTGTTTGCCAATCACATATAGTTGTAGGGATGGATTTCAGTTGATAAGGCATTAAATCATAATAACCGAGTGTGTTTTGTGTATCGGTTGATTTAATATCTGAAATAATAATTTAAACTAGCATAGTTGGGTTTTAGTGTTGTGCATTTACTTTGCTCATCTTTCATTCATTTTCATTTTTAGCTCTCCAGTTTTTAACCACCTAGCTGATAATTCAGTCAAAATTAGACTACAGCTACTGAACTGAAAATATACCCAAAAATATCTCCAAACTTTATGGATTTATTGATCCCTTTATGAAATGTTTAATTGACCTGGCACTTCAAATTAGAGATGTCAGCTTCTTCTCCTGGCAGACTATTTGGAAATGCAGTCGTTAGCTAACAGCTTTATTTTGGTAGTTTTTCTGAAGCTCCACTGTAAAGAAATTAAGCGTATGTTTGCACATTATTTGGGTTACTGTGCAAGCAGCATCTGGAGTCAGGCCATGTGTCTGGCTAGCCTGGGTGATGGTTGCAGTGTCAGCTCTACATGGGCAATGTGTGGACTGAAGAAGCTTCTCTGAGCAAACAGGCTGTCCAAAATCATAAGCATCCTACACTTCCATTGTGACTGTTACCTGAGGAAGGTGCAATTAAATTATGTTTGAGGCATACCTGCATCTGTTACCCTTTTCTGGATGTAAATTTGAAATTCTCGGAGGCACTGAAATGGGTAAGCACTGAATACTATAAAACATCTAGAGAAATAGAACCAAGAAATAAGCTTTTTTAAAAAAGAAAGTCAGTATACTGATGGCATCTTTGTTTGAAGTCTTTAAGAAGGGTGTAAGTGTGGAAAGCAAGGCTTCAGAAATGCACTAAAAAGCATAGTGGGTGTTGAAACAGTGCCTGTAATTGAACAGAAGGTAATAAGCTGGTTTGTGTAGTGACACTAGCAAACAAAAATAAAAGATGGCTTTTGCCCTTTGTATTACTCAAAGAAATGGTAGTTGAAATACATTAAGTTCTAGAAGGAAAATGGTAATGAAAATGAGAAGCAAGGAACAAATCACAGTACATTCAAGTATCAACAGTTTACAGGATAAAGATAGGAAGAGTAAAAGATAAGGAATGAAAGAATTCTCCTGACAGTTGCTCCAGGTGAATTGAAAACACTTTTTCAAAGAGAAAATGTAGCACAAGAGGAAAAGAAGTCTAATAGTAAACGAGGTTAGGAATGGAACTCTAGTTTCTACCTGAGCCACATCTTCCAGGCAATGGGGAGAGAGACTTTGTTTTAAATGTTTCTTTGACAAACAATTCAGTCTTGCTGCCTTTTTCACCAGAAACAGTTTCTTTGTATTTTTATCTGCTTCGTGTCCTTAATTTAGCAAAGGGAATAATTTCTTATTTCTATTTAGTTATCTTGTTAAAGATAATTCAGAAATATTATGGTACTGCTTGACTTGCCTTGCCTACAAGATGAAGGTCAAACCAATACATACTATTTTCCATCTCAGTGCTTCTCAACTTGCACCCAGCTGTGAGACCAGAGGTCTAGAGGGATGGAGGCCATAGTGCCTGGTACCTCTCTGAAGGCAAATCCTGCTGAGTTTCACCTGTGCTGGGAATCCAGATCCTAGCCACAGCCACTCTGTGCCTGCCACCCACAGCTGTATCTGACACTTACACTCTGCTTGAATGGCCTTCCACCTTACTGGTTATTTGAAAACACTGTAAATCTTCATCACTTTACAAACTTCAAGACTGTTAATCTCAGGAGATTTTAGCTTGAGATTTCACGGGATGAGATTTATACCTCCGATAGGAACAGCTTGGCCTTTATTATGTGAGGTTTGTTTAATTCACTTAGAAGTATGTCCGTCCCTGTTGGACTGTGTGTTTTTACAGGGGAGTTAACACAGGATAGCTGCTGTGTCCGTGGGTCCCTGCCGGCTGTAGGGAGGCAGCTGTCCCGTATCGTGCTGTGCCATGCTCCGTGTGGCGGGAGCCCCGAGCCCGCCACGCTGGGCAATTCACAGCAATGGGGCAGGTTGGAGCGGACCTGGGACTTGGAGTTGGGGTCAGGAGATGCATGGCCAGGCACAGGGATGGCTGCAGCCCCTCGGGCATGGGTGGAAGGCAGCTCCCCAGGGAGCGGGGCTGGCCCCACTGGTCACGGCCCCATCCCAGCAGCCTGGTCTTGCCACACTGCGCCACAGCAGGGCCAGCCCTGTGCACAGGGCTGGGTGTTTGCCACTCATTCTGGCCTTCCAGAGTCCTTCTTACTGCCTGGTGATTTTTCATCTGCAAGGAGCTGTGCTGCAGTCTCAAAGGAAGAGCTTTCTTAGCAGAAGGGGATATTAAATTTTCACTGTACCAGCAATAATGATTGAAGAGGGCACGATGTTTTTGCACAGCTTCCCCAAGTGTGCCTGTGCTGTCTCCACGTCTTCAAGCTCTCACTGTCATAGATGAGGTGTAAAATTCTGTGGTCCTTCCTGCAAATTGGCCCTGAAGTGCTACAACATCCCGGGAGCTTTGTTTATATCTCATCGGTCAAAAATAAATAGGCCTGATACATCTAGTTATTTCAAACAGTGATGAAATGCAGTAAATAAATGTCACCCTTGATGCTAGTAGGAGTAATATGAGAATATTTTACAGGCATCTGCTGTATATTCTGAAATGCTACCTAAATTTAAGATTGCTGAAAATGCAAACTACCACATAGGGATTTTTATGCTAAATATGTGAGTGAAACAATTCCTAGAAGGCGAATGGAAATGTTACGATATTGTTGAGTGCCATCATGGCTTCAGACGTTCAGAACATTCTTAGTTCAGGATTGTTTGTGTGAGGTTTGATTTCAGTCCACGTTCTGCAACATGCTGGTGTGTTTTCTGTAGTTTTCCATAGCTGTTTTCTATATTAACAAATAATTGAGTGGAATAGGAAGGGATCAGTAGATCAAGAATTTTGTATTAAAATATCAACATCTTTACTATATGTAGTTCAAGGATTCTTTTCAAAGCTAACTTCAGAACTCTGAGCCAGAATGGTAATGTAAATACAGCTTATGTATTCTGTATATCTAAATGTTTGAAAACTGAAAAGAATCATCTTCTATTACATAATAAACCCTGTGATTAATGATTACACTGCATTAGTGGTAGCAACTGTGAGACTGCTTTCAAATATTATCCAAACCCGAGACTAATTTTATTTTTCAGGATGTAATTGATTCATGTTTTAATGCTGTGTAGGGTTTTTTTAATTTGTTTTTTGGGGTTTTTTTGGAGGGGGGTTGGGATTTTTTGTGTTTTGTTTTTTGTGGGGTTTTTTTGGTGCTTTTTTTTCATGGGTTTTGGTTTGGTTTGGTTTGGTTTGGTTGGTTGGTTGTTTTGGTTGTTGTTGTTGTTGTTGTTCTATCCAGGGGGAATTGAAAACAACTGGCTGGGCTACTTGCTTCAATTCAAAGACTTTAGAAAAAAATAATTAACTGGTGACACATTATTCATGCTTTTTTCCCCCCCATAAGGTATTTTGATTTTAGAGCATCATACATAGCTGGTCTGTATATGGACTCTGGGGCTATCTAAAATGAATTTGATATTCCAGGCTGTGGTGATGAAATCGCAAAAAGCAATATATCAGCAGTAAGAGGAGAAACTGGGCTTTGGAATCACAGGAACAGAAGCTGTTATTAGGAGGAAGATAGTATATGTGTAATTCCTTTAATAGAAAGGGTTTTTCTCTTAATTCTCTAGAATAGCTGAAAATTTTCCACACCTGTTGACTCTGGAAGTATAATAGTATATAATGGCTGACAGCTAGATGTTTTCAGTATAAAAAGTATTTTAGTTCTATGAAAAGACAGAAAAACTGTCTGACAGATCTACTCTCCACTCTCCACCTGTGCTTGATAAGTAGAGGATAACAACAGTTATTGCTTTTAAACGTGTCTTTTGAATCTCTGTCATTTTCTCTAAACTCCTCTTTGTTGCCAGACTAAGCAGGATGTTTGAAGGATGGGAGGAACAAAAAAATATTTGAAAGAATCAGCCTGTTCATACCGTTAAAATGAGCAAATTCATGAGGGGGAAAAAACCAAAAAAGATTAAGAAGCTGGAAGCTGCATTCTGCCCTGCCCTAGCTGATGGATTGAGAGTGTTGTGTACTGTAAATTTGCAGTTGGCTATCATCGTTCTTTTGAAAGTAAATCAGAGCTTCAGCTTATGTTGGGAGACATTTAAGCCTTTTTCTTTCCTTTCTTTTTTCCCACAAACGTCAGTCACACAGCCATCTTCTATTACAAATTTGAGAACACTTCAGAGAGGGGCTGATTTCCTTCCATCTTAAGGTAATCCTGTAAAGGTCACCGTCTAACCAGTGTGAGCTTCCAAGATAAGGTACTAAGAGTGGGTATTTTTTTATTCTGCGATTGGATATTTGAGAGCTTTCTTTGAAGTCTGCAATTCCTATGGCAGCTGGTCCCTAGCTTGCCAGAGCTGACCTAATAGCACATAGCTGGTGACTTAGAAGTTTGTTTTAATTACAGAAGTACTGGAATGAACTTCCTAAGCTAGTTGTCTCTTGGTCAGACATTGGTCTAAAATCTGAGAGAAAAGTTGATTGCTTTGAATATTTCACATCTGGCTGTTTATCTGACAAATGAACGGCTCCTCTTTATGTTTTCTAAGAGGCCACTGGAGTTACTAGGCTTTGCTGGGATTTACGTTCTCTTACAGCACTTAAGGTTGTAAGCCAATAAAGGTGTGGATTTGGCTTTGTTACATGACTTTCTGAAATGAATAGGGATAAAGAGCGTGAATTATGATGGTTTCTCATTTCATAAGTGAAAAGCAAGCTCATATTTCAGTTTCCTGTTGGCACCTTTTACAGAAATTGCCCCAGAGACTGTTGGCTGCTGGAAAGCAGTTTGTTCTCCTACTCGGTGTCTGCAGACAGACGCAGTGTGCTGTGGCTGGGCTTACTCGATTCCTTTGTGGTGATCTGTAATTTATTTGAACAGCTGGCATTTTTCTTGCTTCATGTTTAATTTCTTACCCTGGATACTTAGAAGGAAAGGATTCTTTGATTTTAAGTGTATTACTCTGCGTCTCACTTCCTATTTTAATTTACAGGCCACTGACACTGCATCTATTGATCTTTGAGGCTTCTTTTCTCTTAACTTTTTGGCACACTGGCCTGTGTATTCTGTATGTGGTCCCCCCCGATCTATTCATTAGCTATTACTTAGCAGTGGAAAAAAGAGAAACTTTGCTTATCAAATTGATTTTGACATCAATTCCCTGGTCAAAAAACAGTCTGGAATATCTTTAAAGAGCTGTGGACAGCAAATCACCTGTCAAATTAACAGGAAAAACTGCTGTAGACAACTCCACAACTCTGCATATGTTTTGAAAGTGAACAAGGTGGTCTTTGTTTGCGAACTTCTGTTGCATCCTATGATCACAAAACACACATTAAATTCAATATTGTTTTAAGAGGATGTATGCAAAAATTATTTCCTCTCTTTCAAAGACCCTGACACTGTAAATATTCATGCTAATTGGACTTCCAGGTGAATAAGGATGTGCAAGATAAGACTCCTCATTGCCTCTACTACCGACTCTGCGGAAATATTGTAAAAAGTTAATTTGGTTGTAAATGAAAATTTCCATCCAGCCTGTTTGGTTGACCTGAGTAAACATTTTTTTTCTGCCTTCTTTCTTTTTGCATTCTTAGTCAGTGCTCCAGAAGAAAAAATAGAAAAGAAGAGGATATGCTTTGAGCTCCCATTAATGTTTAAGTATCTTTCCCACTGAATCCCAATTACAGAAAGGCCCCATTTGTACTGAATCATGGTACCTTCAATAGTGTTTGAGTGTCTCATCAATAAACTGCATAAATAGTTTTCATAGGTACTGAATTAAAATTTATTCAGAGGCGACATTACAATCTGCTCGTAAGAAATGTATTCAAATACTGCATGAGGAAACAAAATTTTATTGTAGTTTAAAAATGCAGATACAATAATTCAAATACTATTAAAATATTTTTGAACACATTTAAAAGATTGCATGTAAAAATTGAATGGCATTGACTAGTACTGATATTCTCATTGAACACAGTCCCATAGAATTACATATTCCTGTTTAAGAAATAAGATAGCAGCTATATATTTTAAGAAATAATAAATGATCTATAAAAGCTAAATTTTAAGAAAAATGTAATTTTTAATAATCTTTTCTGAAATATTTATTGTCTTATTTTGATTCTTTTTCCAAGTCTTCAGTGTTTTCATAGAATACTGCAATATACTCTTTGGATGTGATTTCGTAAATTCATTCAGTAATATCTTTTCTGTATAGAAATGATACTTGAACCCTAATTTTATATTAGTTCTCATTTTAATTTCTTTTCATGTGCTTAGGTTCTGCTTGCCTTGAAACTGTGACTTTGATATTTAACCACAGTTACTGGCATAGACATGAACAGCAGAAGAAAATAGTAAATTTTCATATAATGGTCTTAATCTGTATACATTTGGTCCAAAATTAAGTAGAATACCTTTGACTGATTCCTCTACAAATACTCAGTCAAGGTATGTCATCAATTCATCACAGCTGGCTAAAAAGGTGGAATTAAAGAAAGAATGTTCTTTAATGTCTTTAAACAACTTAAGCATACTTCTAAAATCTTAGACGTAGTGAGTACAAAGCCAGTGTACATAGTGAAAATGCAGCCATTTCCAAGCTGACTGATATTTACAAGCCATGGTTTCACCACTCTTTGAAAGGCATTTCTACCCAGCTAATAAGTTGGATGGCTTGTTTTGCAGTCAGCTTCAAAGGTACTGAGTGGGATGCCAAAGTTTCTTCTGAAAGTATTTCAGTTTTGCTGAAAGGCTCTTTTAATATGTTAGACTTTCTTTCCCCCTTCTAATTTTCAATAAAGCTCAAAGATTTCATAGTATTTAATTCTAAAAGTCAGCATTTATCTACTTTGTCATGAAGACCAACTTCCATTCATGAGAAAAAGTGTTTTAAAGTATCAGTGGAATCGCTTGTGAGTGGAAAGCGGAAGGATGAAAGTCCTGTGAATGATTAGAATCAGAATATCTGTCCTACCAGGCTTATTTTATGCTTTGAGAGTTAGCTTTGATTATATTTCATAAGCAAATGTTGAAAAAAATAAAGTTGGAAAAGAAAAAAAAATTGAAATATTCATGGTTTGATTCTTTTCCTGCCGTGTGTTTTACTGTAGTGCCTCCTGAGATCCCTTTTCATTTTCGTGGCATCGCTCCTTTCTCACTGATCTAAATGGATGTTGACATTTGAAGTTTGTTGATTTACAAAATGTCAGATAATTACAGGGAGAAAATGAATTATATCCTCCTTTCTCCAAATGAAAGTTTGTATCATGTACTAACCTGGGATTGTGAAAAAGATAGTTATAACTGCCATGTTATAAAACACTATTTTATAATGATCTTGTGAGTCTTCCTGTGGTCTTATAGGGAAAGCTACAGTTTTATCTAATGCTTTACCTTTTGCTTTTGATATATAAATACAGCTGCTGATAATTTTTTTTTGGGAAACTTTCACTTATCACTGCAAAATACCTTGTTTTGGAAAAGGTTATGGTAGTCATTCTAACAGAAATTGTCAAAAAATTAAAGCAATTAATGAAAAAATACAAAAGTTGAAGAGAATGCTTTTATTTTCCTCTTTCTGTTCGCAGCATGCTAAAAACATTATTACTATGAGTGACCTCCTTTCCAACTGGTTTTTTTATTAATAATTTTGTTCTGGAACCACTTGAACCCTTTGTTAAATGTGAGTCTGTGGATTCAATAACTAATTCAGTAATGCTTGTTCCTTTTATTTTCCATTGTGCTTTGCTTGGCAGACCACTCTGTGTATTTGACATTCTGTAGGGCTGTTTTCAGCCTCATTCACTAACAGCATTGATTACAATCTTTATTTTAAAAAGATATATGCATCTCTCTGTCCACACACTGTGTGACTGCAAATCTGCAGATCTGCCGTAGTGATCACCCATCATAGCAGGGTGCAGTAGGCTTTAAGGATTCATTTCAAAATTTCCTACTGTTCCAAAGATAGCTTTCCAAACTGTGGGAAGAATGTAAGCAGGAGCTGTGGTCATATACTGCTGAACTTCTGATCATTCAGGCAGCTTGAAATATTATTTCTGAGATGGTGGGATGGGAAATTCCTCATTTATATGTAGTCATAAGAAGTTTGAATCCAATCTGCTAGCTTTGAAATGTCAACATTATTCTTTTTGAAATGGGAGAAGTAGCACGTACATAAGAATAGTAATTTTATCTAGGAGACCTGGAAACTCATTCATCCATTTGCCTTTTGGTGACTTTTCTCTGCACCTTGTGTTTTCACAAAAGGCTCATCTATTGCAGGCTCTTTGCTCGGTTTTTTTTTCTCTGAGGACCCTAGTAAAAAGTAGCCCAAATTTCAGCTGAGGGCTTCAACCATGCTTAACTATGAACAATAATAATTTAAATTAAACTGAGTTGGTTAGGCAAAATTATGGTTGGGCTTTTCAGAAGAATAGAGTAGAAGAGCTGGCTCCCATCCAGAGTTCCCTTTCCAGACTTCATACTGGAAAGAAAAGAGATCCATTTTCTCTTTAAAGCCTTGGTCTCCCAAGTGTCTAAGCTATTTATCACAACTTGTTAGGTAGCCAGAGCTCCAGCTGCACCCATCCTGGCTGCCAAAATCTCCAGCTTCAAACCTGACAACTTCTACAGTTATTCATAGGTTTGGTTTTTTCAGTCTGTGACCTTTTGAAAATTTGTGGCAGCATGAAATTCAATTACTTACCTATCTAAACGAATAACAGAAGGGATTCTGAAGTGCTCAAATTTTTCATTTTCACGTAAATTTCATAATACTTTTTTTCTAAGTATATTTGAAGTTGGGATGGCTGGAAGCATCTTTCATTCTGTGTGCAACAGTGTGTTTTATCATTTTACATACACAAAAGGACTGTCTATCACCACATCACTCCTGAGATATTAACGAGTTACAGGTATCATGATGTCAGCTGTTACATGCTGACAGCAAACAGCAAAGTTAGTTAAAGATACTTTTAAAGAGTAAAAGTTTTTCCTTTTTTGTTTGTTTGTTTGTTTGTTTTGGTTTCTTTCATTCATTGAGCATCAGAAAAGTTATGTCCTTTTTGATTATTTCTTTCTTTGACTGATGCCAAAACACTGTACACACATAGCCTTCAGAGCATCATTTCCAAAAAAATCCTTACCCTTTTTCAGAGAGTGAAACTTAAGTTAAACAGAAGGCTTGAATCTTTTCATATGCGATTTCACTTCTCCAGCTTCTCTTGCTGGGAAGCATATGGTGACATAGCAATGTGGTGACTTTCCACCAACTAGAATTATATGCTGTACTGAAGGATCAAGAAAAACCAGAATGTTTTCGTTCATCTCATTCTGGGAAATTAGATGAGACAATGTCCAGGTACTTCACTACTGAACATTTTTGCAGAACATGAGGTGGCATTACCAGACCCTCAGGTGATGGAATTAGGGACTGAGCACTTCTGGAAAGCTTTGCTATTGGTCACAGTAGGATTTTGTTCTTTCAGTAATTTTATTTTAGGAACTCCTTCGTCAAAACTTGAGAAAATACCTCAGTGATAAAAATGTTGACTTGAAACTTCTTTTCCATTTATATATAAACTAGACTGTGAAAACAACACCTCTTTTTTTTTTTTTTAATTTCCAAACACCTTAAGAAACAGCAGGTATTTTAAAATTGACAGTCAAACTGCATTTTCTGTAAGTCTGCACAAAAATAAAGGAAAATAAAAGAAAATGAAGCATAAACTGTAAGAAAAACTTTTAAATACACTTTTGGGTTTTGGATGAAGACAGAGAACTAAGGAACGTTATTCGTTTTGTCATTGAATTAAGGGAGGATAGGGACTAATCTGATATACAGTTGTTTATATGTAATGCTTAAGACCTTGATTTAAAGTTCCAGTTTATAAATATCTTTGACAGTTACTGAGATGGTGATTCCTTTGGCATTTAAAACAGATTAGTTCTTCAGTATATGTACAGATGATTGATGGGTTTTTTTCTATATTTGTATTCTTTTCTGTCCAGCCTTTTACTTACTAATCCATTGTATTTGTTCATCACTTTGAAAAAAATTAGTGGAGCTCTGTCAGGTGAACACTCCTGCATGATATGAACAGAAAATATTTCAGTGTTTTACCACTTCATTGAAAATCTAAATAATGAAAATGTGGGGGAGTAGAAAACATATACTAAACATATACTATAATACAAACCGTAGAAAAACTGTAAAATTATTCAGAATGATCATAGCAAAGTTTATTTGATAGTATGTCAGTCTTCATACAGAAAATTTGATCTAGAAATTTTGGTATTTGGCTTTATGCCAAAAGCACAATCCAACCAGAAAACTAACCAAAAATGTTCTCATACTAATAAAAGATTAATTTTGTTCTAGTTAAACTAACAATTTCTTCTGCATTTCTGAGATTTGTTGCTTGTGTTTATCTTTCCTTCATCTTCTGTAACTCTGTAAATCCAGTTATTTTTTGTTCATTTGATAGAACTGATGTACCTACTGTTAGTATAGATGATCACCTTGAGAACATAGCTCCCAAATATACTAGAGTGATTGAAGATCCAGCTTTTAGCCAGATAAAGTACAAAAGCAAAACTCTTTCTATAATTGAGCATGAAAATCCTATTGTGTTTTATAACTTCCTTGAATAGCAAGTTTCTCATCTTCATTTGTAAAGAGTAAATTCGGTGTTGAATAGAGGATTAAGACAACTTTCAGAGTACGTAACCAAACAAATGTTAATCCTTAATGTTTTCTTAGTTCTATAATAGGCAGTTTATAATCAGAGCATTTTGAGGTCAGCTCAGTGTCTTCTGAATTAGATTTACTGTCATTTGATAAAATGTAATTTCTTTAATAAGAAAAAAAAGAATAGAAGCTAATGCAAGCAGCAATCTTTTGGGGTAATGACATCAAAGACAAAGGTACCCTGTTTCCATGAAATCAAGGAAGAAGGACCAGCACAACAATCTGATTTGCTGCAGTAGGATTCTAAAATATTCATCCTAAGCCAAGGGAAAAGGAGTGAAATATCAAATGATTCTTGATGCCTTTTACTATCACAATTATTCCTAGCAATCCTGATGATTATAATAAATGGTTTATTTATTACTTCATGAATTCTGAAGGATTATATTGATCACAATACTTTCCTTCCCATTTTTTCTCAGATAGTGTTGAAAAATGGGAGGAAAGGAGAATCATCCTGAGAAATAAAACCAATACAATTGGTACAAATTAATCTTTGTTTTCCATGCTGTATTCTTAAAAATCTGCTTTCATTCTTACTTAGTGGTTGGCTTCACAGAGTGTTGAAATGCAGCTATGTGCCTCGTGGTTGATGCCGTAGCATCCAGATTTTATCACTTGATTCAGTTTTCTTAGTTTTGTTTTGCATTCAGTAACTTGTTAAGCAGTTACATTTTGGTTGCAAAACAGTTTTTGAGCCATTTTATGCCTGCAGTAGGAACCATAAAAGTAAGAGGAAACGGTCTTGCATTGAGATTGTAGGGATTATTAAATGGCTCATGTAGAGAGACAGGCTTTCTCATGATTTAAAAACCCTTTTTATGGTAGGATTTACACTTAACTGTACTCCTTTCTCATGCTAATTCTGTGATGTTTACAATACTCCTAATTTAATAAAGCTATATTTCTCATCTAACTTCCACTGACCTATTTCTCACTCTTTTTGTACAGAAAAGTACCTTCTGTGCACCCCCAAAGCTCTCATGTTGTATATTGGTTAAGATCGCTACACACCTGTGAGACCTGGTGCAATAGGTCAAGCATTTTGTTGGATAGTTCTTTTGCTCCTCGCTGCTTTACCAACCTGGCATTTTTCCATACACATGGAAAGATTAATTCACCACCAGCTAATACAGTAAGGGTTTAAAAACCAAGTAATATAAAAATAGGTTTTTATTTCTTTTCTTTCCTCCACCAGAAAATGCTGGCATGTATGTACACACATGAGAGAAAATTTTCAAAATTTTTCAACCTTTCCTGTTGTCTGCTTTCCTTGACTTTCAAAGTAAAAACTAGTGAGAACAATATTCAACTAAATGCTGACTTTCTAAGAATTCCATGTGTAAGCTAAATATATTTATTTAGTAAGAGGAAAAGGAGATGCTAAGTGCAGAGTTTAGGTACCTAACTATTTAAGAGTTATTTTTTAGCTATTGTATTTAATTAAGAAAGAATAAACTCAAGACCATGTAATGCCAGCCTATGGTTAAAGTATCTTTTTCCAAATTACCATAACTCCTCATCAAAGGCATATTGAAAATTGCTTCTCTTTTTCATTGAACCCATGCATGCTTGGAGAAGAAATCTCTTAGCCTTTATATGAAGAAAAATCTGCATTAGTAGTGCACCTAATAATTTAGTTTGCTATTACACTGAGAAGTCAGGCTCCTAAATGACATAGTTCCTGGAAAAACATATTTCTGTCTTTCCCAGATAACATATTTAGCAATATTGTATCACTACTCTGGGATAAAAAAAATCAATTAGTAAACAAAATTACGCAACATAAGGAATGAGTACAAGCACTAGAAAAATATCCTGGCACGCCTTCAGATCTGGTTTTGCTCAGTGTGCATGCCTAGACCATAGAGTAGTACCTGTGGCTGGCTAACAATTTTCTTAAATGTATTTTCTAATGCTGTGGGAACAAATAGCCCAAAGACATTACTGAAAATGTAAGCTCAAAAGTCAGTGCTTTAAAAATACATCAGATGTGAAGTATGGGCAGAAGACATGTCACAAAATTCTTATGAGTTGCCTAGTGAGTCTGGATCAGCTTATAGTTGCACACAGAATTCAAGACTGAAACCATTAAGACTACTATTTAACAAGTAAAGATTAACTACTATTCAACGTTAAAATTTTGTTGCTTACAAGTCTTAACAAGATAAGAATGACTTCTGTTTAGGTTAACAGCTGTGAGGTTTTGCCTAAACTGTTTCCAATAATTGCTGAACAGTTACTGAGTACTATATTAAACACTGATTATTGTAGCTGAGTGATTATATCAGAAAGAATAAGGAAAGCAAACAGACAAACAGACAAGAAATGAGGATCTATATGTGGGAAACATGTCCCTAAATTATTAAAACTGTACACTCAGTATGTCTAAAATTTTGCCAGTTTTCCCAGACATGTATTATTTTCTTTCCATGTAAATACATGGTAAAGTAGTGCTAGCTTTCCTAGTAACAGTCCTTAATTCTCACTGTCTTGTTACAAAAACTGGAGAAATACAAGCAATACCTTATTTACAGGGAAGCCAATAAAATTAGAGACACTACAGAAATTTTCAAAGGGCAGATGTGGTAGAAGTTAGAATAAAGGTACTGAGTACAGCAAGGAAGTTTCCTAAGAGCAAAAAACATTTTATTTCAGAAAATGGCGAGGTCAAATTCTTGCATTGATTGAAGAGGGTACTTGCATAGAAGTGGTAAAAATGAATAGTAGAACTGCTGCAGATCTCATTGTAATAAATTTTGCCATATGATTTGAAATTCAGGTTTCCAGTTGACTGAGTTTACAGTATTGAATTTCCCTTCAGTTTCTGACTGAAATAATTTCATACTACCTCCATTATTTATTGCTAGAAGGGTCATAAATTTTAACAGATCTGTTATATAAATGATGCAACTGAGATGTGCAGAGTCAAAATACCTTTATAAATGAAAAGATGTGGCTGTGTTTTAGATACCGTGACACTGTTTTGTATGGGGAAAGCTTTGCTGCTACAATTTTGCCACTGGTAATAATATGCACACTATGAATTAGGAAGCCTGGAAAATATGTAGAACAGCAGTTCCACCTATCTGCAGTGAAAAACACTGAATTCACTCAAATGATAATCTCAGCTCCCACAGATATTTTCTTATATTGTTTTAGGGTCCAAAACAACTGCTACTTGCTTGACTAGTCTTGCCATGTTAGATCTGATCTAAAATAGTAAGGTAAGGTTCTAAGATAATGAGTGACATAATTCTTATGAAAGAGAAACCCAGGCCAAACTACCTTTCAGACAGCACTTGGAGAAGAAAACTAGAAAGTAAGTGGTTTTTTGCCAGTTCCTGGAGTCATGGGACACTCAGCTTCACATCTGAAGCAATCTGTCTGTGACCTGGTAATTCTCTGGGAATATTAGGTCACAGTCATCCTAAGTGCCTTTATCCTTCCCTCCTGAAAGAGTGAAGGACTAAAAATCCCCAGAATAGTCACATTCTTTACAATGCACAGGAGACGTTCTTCAAATTTTATAGTAGGTATCTCCTCAACATCATGGTGTTTTGTTCATTACCATAGATTTTACTGCATTTGGGAATTTTTATCTAACAATTTAGGAGTTTGAACTCCTTTGACAAATTTTCTCTCCTTTATGCAGCTTTGTATGTCCTTTTGGGTGGAAGTAATTTCTGGCTTGGGAAGCTGCTGTATCAGTAAATTAAGGCCATATAAAGAGCATGGTACATTTTTCCACATTGTAGCCATCTAAAAACTGGGTGTCTAGCCTGATCTAATTGCCTAAGTTCTGTTTTCTATTCAACAGGGAATGTTAGATACTTCCAGAAGACTTGTCCAGCTTAGGAAACTGTCTTGATGATTTTCCTTGTTATGCCCTTTGTGTTCTGATTGTGTATTGTATAGTTCATCCATGTTGGATATATGCTTTCTTGGTCTCTTCCCTTGGCATGAAATCCTGATTTTCCATTTGCAATTTGTGCTATAATCTTTTGGGCCTCTGATACTTCCTGTGCTCACACTTGTAAGGTAAATGCTGTGATCCTGTGCATGTATTCTTGGAGGCTTCTGCTACAGGAGAAACCTTGCTCAGTGAGATGTTTAAGGTAGAATTAGCTGATGTCTTTACAGAATATGCTACATGTCTTTTTGTCTAAGGAAATTCCTCATCCTTGGTTAATTTTTTAATGGTAAACTCTTGAAAATAAATTACAGCACTATAAAAGCTTGTTCCCTGTCTGCTCTCTTGGGTGGGGTCTTTATTTTTTAATTACAGACTGAGATCAGCTTCAAATGCAACTTCAGCAATTCCATGGATAATGTTCTATCTAGGATGTTCCATGGCAACCTCAGCTTCATCAGTTCTTATAGCTATAGTTTCTGTGCCAGATATGTATGACTTAAATCCTCATATAAAAAGTTGCACTTCTCTTGATATGTGAAAACTGGGTCCAGAGCTAGTGCTTCTATAAAAAGGGTAAAATTTATGCCAATAAATACTTTTCTAAAGACTCCTCAGTCTGACTTTGCCACTGCAGCTGAGTCCTTCAGAGCCTTGTGTAAGCCCATGCATCACAGCAGACGTACGAGGACCATGCAGTGTGTCAGAAAAGCAGTGACAGTTCTGGTACTGCTGTTTGCAGTAGAAAAGCTTCAGTGCATCAGCACTGGTCACCTGGCTTGTGTGTTTACTGGAGAATGGAACAGAGCAAGGGCTCAAGCACTTCTAAGCAGCCATCCATGCATTTTTATTACCAGCATCCTTTCTGTTGTAGCTTTGATGCGCTCCAACCTAGCAATTTCCCAGACAGTTCTCAGGAGTGGCTGGAGTCAACAGCATATGCTGGGATCTGTTCCCAACAGGCACTTTAGATGCTACTGTTCTATTTTGAGTAATTCTGGCAAGTGAATAGAAACTGCTGTGTTGCCAGCCTGAAAAGCAGAGATTAGTCTTCAGCTCATTTTATTTACTGTTTTCCTTCTCTAGAGCAGTGTCAAACTCAAAAGTATCAGGGATTATTTGGAAGCTACACAGTCTGTCTGCAGGGCTTTTTGAGTCCAGTAGATTTGTGGTGTACACAGGGCATTACCTTTGTCCGTTTAGTTTTTTGAGACTCTCCATCTCTGGTGGCTTGTTATCCCTTACAGGTTGCTCTTAAGGCCAAGTAGTGTTCTTTATCTTAACTGTGTTCACTGGCCAGAGATCCCTCACTGAGAGCATTCTCATATTAACATTTTCACGTAATAGAAATTTATTTGAAATTTAGGTCCATTTAGGTCATATGGAAGTCTCAAGAGTGAGCGTACAATGTTAGAATCCCTATCCTTACAGTATCCCTTTGAGTCCAACTGGACTTAACATATTGCAGGAGATGCACCTTCTGCATCTCCTTGGAGAGTCCATCCGTTTCTCCTCCCTGAGATCCAGTTCCTGTTCAAGAAAAATATTACATGATATGATGCTTTTTAAAACTACTTTCAAACCACAACTGAAAACAAGCTCAAGAAAATGTAAAATATCAGGACATTCAAATAAAAAGCATGGAGATGTTTAGAAGAGAGCAGAAAGCAACACACACTTTAATATGTGCTAAAATATGTCATAATTGGAAGAAAATGTTCTCCATCTAGAACTGATTATCATTAATGCCATAAAAAGAAAAAATGTATAACATTGGTAGATTATTGGTCTATCTGCGGGTACTTTGTGATTGTAAAGAATGTAAGGATGGATATGTCCAAAAGTGGTAATGCAAAGAATAAGGTTTCTCATCTCTGCTATGTGTCCTAATGAAAAACACTGCTGAGAAGTGTAAGCGTAGTTGAACAATGGATTTGGCAGCAGATGCAACAAATCAGGCAGCACACAGACTGTGGCAGTCATGCAGCCTGAAATTAGGCTAAAATCTCTAAAGACGTGGAGTTTTTGAAAACAAATTTGTGTCCCTCTACAGATGCAAAGCAAAAAATGTCAGCCTTACTGTGAATTTTATAAGAAATGGCTTGCTAGAGAGCTCACAAAATAATATTGCTGAAGTTAGGCAGTATTATTTTTGTTTCCAAGACTTGGCTTCAGAGGAAAAGCTGTAACGGGAGCTTTCTATAATTGCCATTTCTAAATCTTGCAAGGCAAAAAGGTAGTCATTTTCCCCATTAAAGTGCATGTTGCTAGTCAAGCCTTTGGGTGAATTCAACGTTAAAAGAATTGGTACTGAAGACAAAGAAAAACAGAAACACTAATACCAAAGCAAAGTCAACAGGTAACTGAAGTTAAACGGAAGCAAATTATAACTAGACAGAATTCAATGAGGTATTCCTTCCATAAGTGTTGAAGTGTCAGGCTAGTTCAGTTTCTGATACCAGTGGTTAAAAGAAGGTGGATGCAAAGGAATGCAAACCATGCATGTGTTTAAACTTAGAGAGTATTTCTGAAGTGACAACAAGGAAAATTCACAAAAAATGTACTTCAGGGTTTAATAGCACATCTTGTAACTGCAAAGCCTTTTTCATTGCCTGTCTTCTGTCCTGAATGTCATGCAAAAAACTCTTCATTGCTAGTATTATCTTAACATCCATTATTGCATTTTAAATGCACCATGGTTGTTCAAGTGGCCAGTCATCAAGTACGGAAAAATGAAATGATAGAACAGGAACATGCAAACTGCTGTAATTGTGATGCTTCATTAAGGTTCCTGAAATGAGAACGTTCACAAGAACTTGACTGTGAAGTCCTTATCCATAAAGGTGTTTTTCAGAAGCACTGCCAGGATGAACTGATCTAGTCAGACAAGTTCTTTTAAGACATAATGAACTATATAGTATCTTTCTTGCAGCTGTGTCAGCTTCCATAGAAGTAAACAGGATCTAGGCACAGGCACAGGCTGGCATAAATTTGGCTTCCTTATCAGGCCTGTCATGTGCACTACTCTTACAGTCAGCAAAACAAACAGTTTAGTAGACGAAAAACACAGAAGGATGATTGGTTTTATATCAGGTATTGGCTGCAAATCAAACAAAGTAGAAGATGTGCTTAAGTACACAATACTGTAGCTGAGAGGCACTTTTATTATAAGCACCACTTTACAGACACACATGACTTCCTGAAAAACTCCTTCAGCTGAAGACTAGCAGGCCTGTTTTCAGCACAGAGGTGTTTTTTATTTCCAAATGCATGAGAACTGATTTTGATATATGAGTTCTAGTACCTCATCAGATGAAATCTTTTTAATGTTTTTAAAATACAAATTTTGGGATAAATGACTATTATGAGAACTTATATATTTTTTAAGAATTACTTGGCATGTCAAATTTTTTTTAAAAAATATTTTTATTCAGATGCACTAGCAGTGTCTAATAAGAGTAAGGGCAGGGTGAGTAGGGATGTTGGTCTGTTGTCTGTGAGACTCCATATTAGGAACCTAGAAGAAGGAAACAGACCAGCTGGATAGAAAGGATAACTGGTAACATTTGTTTGCAATACAGTTAAGTCTAAAATGCATTGGAAAAAATAAAAACCTCATGGATTTATTTTCATTCTCTGGGACAACAGAAAAAAGAAAATAATGTATGAAATTAGGAAATCATGCTTGAAAATTTAAAAAAACAAATAGATTAATTCCTCCCCAAAGTAATAAATATGTTTAAAGTATGTTATCTGAACAAGAAATTTTTTTAAGATTTGAACCGTGCTTCTACATTTTCTCTGTTTTCCTTCTAAATTGTGTTTGAAATTTTTCAATTAACAGGGAGATTCTAATTATTGTTTCTGAAGGCACAGCCTGAGGCTGAAGCTTAAAACCAAGATTTTGTTTTCTGTAGATTAGTATTCAGAATGTTGGGGAGTCAAAAGATACCACTTTCAAAGTCGAAATTCAATGCCACATATGCAACCCCTTTGCTTTCCACTGGTTTGTGTAATGTTAATTTATTGGCAAGTGATCAATCAAAACCATAAGGTACAAAGATGGGTGGAATCTTTTTTATTTTCTTCTGCCTGTGCTGGAATGAAGCACTTCCAAAACTTTGAGAAGTGCTTAGGGAAGGACTTTTACAACTTTATTCGGGAATATGAACAAGTCTCATGGATAGGTGTACATCAAATTTACTCAGTAAAAACATTTTTTTTAATTTGGTTTTTTTTCATGCTGAAAGACATTTTAAATATTCCACTGACTAGTGTTACCTAGTCTTTAAAGCTCCATACTTTGTTTTCCACTGATATTTTTAAATGATGCAAAAGTTAGTGCTCTTCAATCATGTTCCTATATTCAATAACACAAGAACCTCATTCATTAGGTGACTGAGAAAGGCTTTGTACTTTAGACTGTGAAATGATGGTGATTAAATGACATGGATACAGAAGAAAGTTTATATTTGTATCTCTACTTTCTACTTTCTTTGTAGAGAAAATAATTGAAATTTAGAGCCTAATTATACACAAATTTAAAAAATTGAAGGTTTCTGTACTCTAAATAGGAATGCACTGAAATATCAATAACTCATTTTATATAGCTGAAGTATTAGGCACTATTTATAAAGCATTAAAATAAAACACTTCAAGCAGTTTGTGCTCTATTTTGCAGTTAAAAGAAAACATTCTTTGTCGTTGATTAATGGGCTGGGATTCAGCTATACAACTTGAAATGTATTTTTTTAATAAAAAAGGCAGTGGTGTCTCTGTAATGAGAAAAACAGCCAGAAACAAAGAACAATAAAACTAAATAAATATATTCTTTTTGATAAGATCTGATTGGAAGAGGTAGGTCTAAACCAAGTGTATAAAGCCCACGAATCTGGTTCTGTGCAACTTACTTGGTTGCAGGCCCCTTTTCTTATGTATTTCATTTTATGTTTTACTCAAAAATAGTACTTTTCTTTCTTTTTTTTTTCTTTTTTGTGAGCACTATTCCATCTGTGTTGGGCAAGAACATTCCTTTACATTGCCATCTACACTGAAAGGCTTTGGTCTTTTTTTTAATGTGTTTTGTAACATTCTGTTACCTAAGTGGGCACTGACGAATTCTTGATAGTGAAGCGGATTATTACAGGGGAGTAGATTCTTCATCAGATGCAGTGTAAACCAAGAACAATGCATTTCCAAAAGAAATTTTTTACCTCATGCAATTCATATGTTTTATGAAGAAATTACTCTGTAAACCTTTGTGACAAAAACTGAATCTGGATCCAGACCTGAAAATCATAATAGTCACATCTGACTCTAAAATCTGTTACCTTCATTTAATAAAAGTCACAGATGGTTTCATACCTGGTACTACCTTGTCTTTTCTGCTTCATGTTCAATTTGAACTCATAACCTGGACGTAAACACCCTGCTGTCAAATGCTTGTATCCTGTATTCAGCAATATGTTATGAAATCAGATATTTTCCTTCAATTTTTATATGATGCATATGAAACATTTATACAGAACGCTACATTTTCCAAATATGCCCTAAGGAGTCTAAGAATAATCAAGTGTAAATAGCTTTTATCTTGAAAGACTAATAATAGCAAAACACAGATATAATGGAGATTTTAATAGTAACTAGAAACTGTGATGATTAAAACTGACATGACCTGAATGTATCTATACAAAAGTGTTTAAATTCACAATATTTGGTAATAATGCTGTGCCAAGGAATTAAAAAAAAATGTACTAGAGAATGATCCAACTTTTGGAGCTCTTGAATGCTAAGGATTATGTCTGAGAAAACTGTGGCAAATGAGATTCTGTATTAAATCTGCACCTGCACATACGCTATTGTGTGATACTTTAGCAGCTTTGGTTTAAGTATGGAAATTTGGCTTCACTCGTATTTGACACTAAGGCATGGTTGTATCTTGGAAGTGAGAATTATTTGGATGAGATTAATAAATTCATCACTATTTAGAAACAGATTAAGATAAAATGGGGGCAACATAATAAGGATGGCACTGTCACTAGCTTCATTTGATTCAAGGCAGTTAAATTACAATGTGCCTTTCTTTTTGAGGCAGTTTTGTCAAGGCAAATATTCTTAGTTCAGAAGGAACTATGCAGAAATTTAAATACATCATTATTTGTTTCGAAATGAAATTGCTGCTGCTTCTAACAACAGAATCGAGTATCTTGTGCTTTCTTGTAAATAGTAAAATGTATGAGAATATGTTAAAACAAATTAATTATATCTGGTGAAGTAATTTCCCCTTGGAAATGCTCATTTTACACAATAGAAATTTTTCTCAAAACTGTCAATTCTGTCAAAAGTTTCAGTGGAAGTCATGCAATCAGTAGTAATAGCCAAAAAAGCAGAAATGCTATTTTGCAAAACATTTGGGGCTTTGGAAATCTGATTCCATTTCACATCTGATGACATTCAAGTGTCTTCATGAAAAAAACAGCACAGTATTTGAGAGACAGATTTACATCATTGTAACATTTGATGTGGTGCCACAATAGGTCTTCCATATTCTTCATGAGAGCCCTAATAGCAGCTAGTGGCTCATATGGAGATAGGCAGGCTCAGTCTTCTTCCATCTGTTTTTCAGTTTTGTGAGGAATAAACTTCTTTTGTTTACCCAGCGGTTTTATATTCTCCAGTGGTGTATAAACTCAACTACCATCTTAAAAAAAAGAGGTAGATTAGTAGTCATGCTATGATGGTCACCAAAATGATAATTATGATTTCCCTGATGCATTGCCTCTTGGACAAACAAATTGTCCATTCCAAGATTCAATATCTTCTTGTCCTTTATCAACTGCAGGAATGCTCTTAAACTTCAGGCTCTGTCATTATCCAGATCCTCATTTTCATAATTTGGAAAAAAAGGAAAGTTTTGTCTATTGGACATTTTCTGATCCAAGGCAAAATTTTACTTATTTTTAGATATTTTAATGATATGATTCTGTCACAAGAAAAAGTTCTTACTCATATCTGACTCAAAGAAAACATTGTCATTTCCAAATAAAACTATTTTAATTTTTTTAAAGCTTTTTCTTTTTTTTCTTCCCTCCTCTTTCCTCAACATTTGAAGCCATAAATATGATAACCATATCAAAATTTCATAGTCCAGTGGATTAAGTATTTTTAATAGAATTTTTTTACCAAAAGCTTTACTATTCAGTGATTATCACTTTCCACAATGTAACTCTCAGAACTGTGGCACACTGGCTGGGTTCCAATTTATAAAATTGAAGTGGCCACAGTTCAGTAATTTTTCTGTGTAGGAAATAAAGTTGTTCAATGTAGAAGTGATAAATATTGCTTAGTAATGGATTACACTGTATAAAGCAAACAATAACTGTTTTATGCTAGTTATTAAAATGTTCCTTAAGCCTGTGCCCAGAATCAAAGTTGAAATTATTAATATTTTAAAGTTAGCTGAAATTTACCATACTTAATTTAAAGAAATCTCTGCTTACTGGTAGAGTACTAGAAGTTTGGCAAAAGTATTCTAAAAGTAGTAATATATTATAATACAAACTTGCTTTAATCTTAATAACATGGAATAAAATTCTCAAGTTTTATCTATAGTGGAAAAGTTTATTCATTGCAAATTTTACAGAAACATTTCTTTTTCCTACAGTTTTAAATCAGCGTTTTCTTCTAAGGAATAATTACGGGGTTCTTCTTTTAATAGCTTTTGTTCTAAGGTATTTACACTATCCATATTTGTTCCTGTATTTCTTCATTATGTATTACGTCATTTTCCCGGAAGAAATGTACTTCCCATCTCATCCCTTAGTATTTAGAGATTTTCAGGGAAAGGTCATCATCCTATACACCTCTTGCAGAGCTTTTAAAGCTGTAGCTTGAATTTATTTCAAAGTTGTTCATAATATTTTTCTCATGTTTTCAGCCCTGTGGTCTTATTGTGTGAATAATATTAGAATTTATTAGAATAGCATGGAGCAGTCGAAATTTGGGTTCCTCCTGACATCATTCATAGATATTCATGAGCATTCCTAGAAACAGTATGGGAGGCAAAATACAGAGCATGGGTAGTTGGCAAACTCTGTGTGATACATTTAGTGTAGTTCTCCCTCTGGGTCTTCTCTCCCTGAGCATTTCCAAGGCAGACACTCAGCAGGCTGTGGAGGGCACCCACTCAGTGGAGCAGGGCCAAAGATACACTGGTGGGGTCTTGGCAAATATTCCATGTATCCTTCTGCAGGTAACTGTAAGGTGAGGATGATGCTGATGTTGTGGAGATCATCACTGTAAAGGACTAATGTTTTTAGATCTCATAGGGAAGATACAATCCCAGACAAACCTTGCTTCTATGCAGGTTTTGGACAATCCAGCATAGGGTGTTTGTTACAGGTTATGAAAGTATTAAGTGTACTCAGAAAACTTCTTCTAAAAACCAGTCACTTTTAGGAATATCGCACTAATATTTCAAGGATCATGTCGTGGTTCTCCATTAGAGCTTTCGGTATAAACTTCACACTAAATACGGTCATACAGAACATGATTTTATCTTTACATTTACCATGAGAATAGCAGAAGCTGTGATAAGGCTCACATTCTCAGTTACAAGCAATAATTACTCGATCCCAGACTCAAGTGGCACAGTAATCATCATCAAGCCCAGTAAGTAATGATAATAGATGAAAACCTACTGATCTTCCAGCTGCCACTGACAATGAGAGAGATATTATGGAGGCAGAGTAGCAATTTATTTGTTTAAGACTTCATTAGAATATGAATACTATCATAGCAGTTTTTCCCAGCTTCGGTTATGAAAAAAATTCTTACCTGTGTTTTATTTATGTATAAAAAAATTCCATACTTTAAAATACATTACATAAATTATTTCTCTAGAAACTCCATAAGGTAGAGAAATTTTCATATAGTATACAATCAAAAATTAGCACTTAGAAAAATTTCTTATAATGTTTTGTGACTTTTTTATAATCTTTAGTTTTCTCAGTAGATATTTGATGACTTAAAATCTCTAGTTTTTATGCTGTCATCTCTATTTGATTAAGAAAAATAAGTTATTCATTTAGTCACATAAATTGTGGAACAATGTTGAGACTCGATTTGTGCTGGCAGGAGTCAGTGGCACTGTGGAATTTCAATGACTTTCATAAACTCTGTGTAGAAATTGGAGTTTTCAGCGATTGACATGTGCAGAGACACATAGCCGTGCTCCAGACAGTTTTAGTAACATTTCTGGTCTCCACTTGGGAATTTTGAAAATACATTATTTAATAGTATGTCATCTCTTGAATTACATTAAGAAAAAGTGTTGAAACTTAATGGAATCTTTTGCTTTGGAATATTGACCTTGTGCCATCCTAAAACCGGGTAGAGAGAAAACCACAGATTTTGATCTGGAAGAAAGTTATTATTTTTGAAAATGATGCTGTTTTCTCAATGTAGTTGTATGATAGCAGAGCCGCAAACTGTAGTCATTGAAACAGAAGCAGAAATTGGGGCATTAGAAAGAGATGTGAACCTTTGAAAAAAGTACATGTGAATACATCTCCATAGAGGTGAGCTTTGACTGCACTGAGAAGACCTAAGCAATGAGGTTTGTAGCACTATATTTTTTCCTGGCTTCCTATATGAAGGCTTCTGTATCTCACAAAATTCTTCATACATCAGGGGTAGACTTTTTTAGTCTCATTCGCTGCAGTGGAATTCCTCAGTACCCTTTGAAATTATTAGGTTTATTCTGAGAGGGTTTTTTAAAATTATTTTCAAATTTTAATGAGCTGGAGTATCGTTTAAAAACAGCCAGCCCCTTTCTTTGACTTTTATTTTCAGTTTTATTTCAGTTTTTATTATCAGTTATAAGGACTTTCTTTTGCATCACTGAAGCTGAAAAGTAGTGCCATGATCCAGAGAGAATGTTGTCTTACCAGTAGATAATTCACACAATCCTTATCCAACTTTGGAAATCCCTGACCTGAAAATAAATGGAGATTTGAAGAGTGAAAGGGAAGTGTCATATATGCTTGCCCTATTTTATTTCTCCCATCTGCTGTTTGCAGCCACTATTGAAAATAGGATTGCTAGGATAGATGGCCCTTTGGCCAGCTGAGTTGGGTTTTTGGGGTTTTTTTTTTGAAAGAAAGACTAGGACAATACATACCAGAATACGAAATTTTGAGACTTGAGTCTGAATGTTTGCACTAAGAACTACCCCAGCCTACTTGTAAGATAGAAACAAAGCAGGAAGCCTATTCACTGATTTGCATCTGGAAAAATTCTGATTGCTTTTGACATGAATTATTGTGGTTTTGAAAATTATCTATCAACATTTTTGTCGCATTGAGACTTAAATGAGAAAAAGCATTGGATCATAACTTACACCAAATAATGAATATTTTTGGGTTTTTAGTGGACAAGAGGAGGGAGCAAGAGCAACAATGAATATTCTGCACCTTTAACCATCCTCCTCAGGGCCTACCAGGATGCGTCATGTCTTTTGAACTTAGACCTCTGTTCTTTTTCAAACAGGGGCTCTGTGCCTACAGGATCTGCTGTATTATTAAAGGTTGTTAAATATTTAGTCTTACTGTACCCTCTTGAAGGGTTGTTTGAACCTGGCCATCTCAAGCACTTTATCACCACTAAACCATACTTTTGCAGGGTTGACCAAAAACAGTACTCCATTGAATGTATAGTTAATAAGGGCAGTTTATAATAATAAGTTAATGGTTTGAATATGATACTTAATTATCTTAATCCATAAGGTAGAATAAATAACTGATTAAAGCATATGCTATTTAAGTGTCAGGGTTTCCTGGGGGCTGGGGGTGTCAGGGGCCAGGGCCTGTCCCCACCCTGTCCAGGCATGGGCAGCCCCAGTGCCAGGCATTGGGCACCTCTCTGAGAAAAGTCCAGGCAGGTCTGTGGGGAGCTGGGGACCAGCCCTGATGCAGAATCATTGGAGCAGGAGCTGATGTGGGGTCCTGGGCCATGGGGGAACACAGTGGAGTGAGGAAAGGGCAGTCAGGGCTGGTGGTGCCACCAGGGCCCTCACTCCCATAGACGTATTTATAGATTTAATTTATCAGAAAAAGAAACTATCAGAAAAACCTCTGAAATGTCTCTTTATTATTATCATAAGGTGCAATTATGGAGATTCAAATCCCTATTGCTCCCTTTGTACTTAGTCTAGCTTACCACTACTAAAGCAGAAGCAAGTTTCAGTACCTCCTCTTTAACACCAGTCTGATATTATTTTAGGGAACAGTCTTTGAAGGAGCTGATTATTTGACTTGGGTTTTGTGGAAGCACTCGTAAAACGAGCTGGAAAGCTGAACTACCTGCCAAATTCCTTACACATTTTCTGAAAATGTTGGCTTGACATTATTTGAATCATTGACTGGAGGTAAGAGTAGGAGATGCTGTTGATGAGGCATGCCTCAATCATTTTTACATAATAGCCTCCATATTCATTCTACTGTTCTCATGCAAAACATGAAGAGAATTAGCATTTTTTCATGATCCTCTGTCAGTTCAGTGCTTAACAGTTGGCATCAAGTTATGTGCCAGATGGGGGGTTTTAACTTTTAGAACAGGAATGGCTATTTGGGTAAACTGTCCAGCATTATATGAACACACCACTGAAACATCAGAGGACTTGAGCTGTTCAAGAATTGAAATACATACATGGGTCAAGAAAAAGAATGCACTGAAATAAACCCACAAATCTGTAAATCTCAATTGAATGTTTGGGATTTGGCAACACATTATCTTTGATACGACTATCCCTACCGCAATGAGAAATCGGTCTAATTGTAAAGCTGTTTTTAAAAGGAGAGACCATAAATTACTTTTTAAAGAAAATTCAGAAAGGACAATGGTTTTATGTATGTTTCTGGTTTTTTTTTCCCTGCATACTTGTATCTTTTCATCTTACAATAGGTTAAGGCCATGCTGAAGCAAATGTCAAAATATCTTTTGACAGTATTGAGATAGTGGTTTCACCTATATCGAGCTTTTGGAATATAATGAATACTCCAAGAGACAGGGCCTAGAATGCAGTATTTAAAAAGGCTTGATTTGAGAGCACAGCAATTTGTCTTGAAGAAATTTATGTAGAGCTCCTTTGTTTTTATGTATTATTGTAATTCAGGTTGCTCTGAGCTGATTTTCACACTTTAAGAAATGTATAATTAATGCAAATGTAGAACCTAATAGAATTATAATTATAAATTCCTCCTTCCATGCAGTTAGAAGAATTTGTCTGTGATCAATTCTTTTTTCTTTCTGTGATCACTGAAGTAATGAAAATCAACAAAAGAGACATGCAATATTATTTCTTGTGTAATTATAGAAGCATTTTTAAAAACATAATGAGATTGTGGAAAGTGTTTTTTGAAGAGTTGTGGAGGAAAAGAAGGAAAATGATCTAATGATGGAACAAAAAAATGAATCAAAATATCTATATGACAGGATAGGTGCAGTCCTGAAATTAGACATATGAGCATTAGATGTGCAGCTGCAACTGATGAATTTATAAATATTCCTTAGACATAACTAAAGAAAATATCAATCATTGCGCCTGTGTAACATATTTGTATTTCATTTAAATAATCTCATGGTTCAATGTTTTTGCTGCTTTGCTGCAGACAATAGGAAAAAACGCATTTTATTTTTATGTGTACTATAGATTCTGAGCATTTTTTAATTTTCTTTTGGCCACAGACAGAGACAGGATATTGGTCAAGGAAGCTTTAGTGGCTCTCTAAAATCTCTTAGGAAACGTGCTTGTTTGGTGTGTCTTGTAAGGTATTTGTGATAGGCTGACCCACCAAAGCTGCTCTATCACTTCTCAGCTGGGCAGGGAATAGAAGATAGAACAAAAGGCTCATGGGTTGACATAAGGGCAGGGGGAGATCACTCACCAATAACCATCACGGGCCAAACAGACTCAACTTGGGAGAAAAGAAAGTATTATGGATTAAATCAGAGTAGGATAATGAGAAATTAACCAAAATCTTAAAACCACCTACACTCTAGCCTTCCCTTCTTCCTGTGTTTAACTTTTCTCCTGATTTTTATTACCTTCTCCCTGCAGTAGTGTAAGGGGACAGCGAAGTTGCAATCAATTCATCACACGTTGTCTCTGGTACGCCCTTCTCCTCAGGAGAAGGGCTTGGAAGCATGGAATCACAGAATGGTTTGGTTTGGAAGGGACCTTCAAAGATCATTTAGCCCAACTCCCTGCCATGGGCAGGAATATCTTTCACTAGATCAGGTTGCTCAGAGCCCCATCCAACCTGGCCTTGTATACTTCCACTGATGACAACTTCTCTGGACAAGCTATCGACTTGTCTCACCATTGTCACCGTATTCCTCACAGTCTTTCCAAGCTCCAGCCTGAGGTCCATTTTATGGGAGGCAGTCCTCCACAAACTTCTCCATCATGAATCCTTCCTATGAGCTGCAGTTCTTCAGGAACTGCTCCAGGGCAGGTCTCTTCCATGGGGTGTAATCCTTTAGAGACAGGCTGCTCCAGCACAGGTTCCCCATGGAATCACAAATCCTGCCAGCAAACCTGCTTCTGCATGGGCTTCAGATCCACAGGTCCTGCTAAGAGCCAGTTCCAGCACTGGCTTTCCACAGCGTCACAGCCTCCTTTGGGCATCCTCCTGCTCTGATATGGAGCTTCTCCTTGGGCTGCAGGTGGATCTCTGCTCCACCATGGACCTTCATGGACTGCAGGGGCACAGCTCCCTCGCCATGGTCAGCACCACGGGCTGCAAGGGAATCTCTGCTCCAGCACCTGGAGCACCTCCTCCCATTCCTTCCTCACTGATCTGTGTCTGCAGGCATGTTTCTCTCACATACTCTCATTCCTCTCTTAAATGCATTATCCCAAAGACTGTCACTGATGGGTTTGGCCTTGGCTGGCATCAGGTCCATCTGGATCCAGCTGGCATTGGGTCTGTCAGACCAAGGGGAAGCTGCTGGAAACTTCTGACCACTTCACACAGAAGCCACCACTGTAGCTCCCCCCGCTACCAAACCTTGCCACACCAACCCAGTACAGCCCTTAAAGAGATGACTAAGATGATTTTTCCTCCATGTTAACATGGAATAGACTGAAGAGATTTTCTGGTGTTCATTTGTATCATGGTTTAGTTATTTTCATTGAATTACTGAACTTGCTATGCCTGATTAATTCCCTTCCAGTGCAAACACAGACAAAATATATTTTCCATTCTTTCCTGGCATTCCATTTTTTTTTAATTTATAAATTTTGGTACTTATGTTTTAAATGTGTTTGTGGAATAACGCATTGAAGTAGAGTTCTCACTTGTCAACTGTGAAGGGCAAAGAATGCTTTTTCTTGTGTACCCTTCTGGATAAATACATATTATATGGTCATCTGTTACAGTGAGGACTTACATTTAATAACCAGGTAGCGCCAAATAACAAATAAGCAAATAGTGCCAAATAACTCAGTAGGAAGTTTTAATTTTCCTGCAATTATTCAGCCAACCTAATTTAAGTGACACTGAGTATGTTGAAGTACTTCACCAATTTTGTTGATATATTTTTCAGGAGAGTGTTAACCATGCCTGAAGGAGTCTGGTAAAATATATTGAAATTACACAGCATAATCACATCTGTGAAATTCTTGACAAAATAAAACTTCCCAGAGAGCAGCTGTCAACCTTGTACTATCCCCTGGCATATTTTGAAAAAGGCTTCAACCTGATGAATAATATTCACAGTACAAGTTATGCTTCTTTGCAACCTGTGAGCTTGTCATCTTTGATTCTCATAAAATGTGTTGGTTCTCCACTGGAAATATTCTCACCATCTTTTTCTGTCTACTGATAACTTAGCAGCAAATCTGCAGTTTAAATTCCCTTAGGATTATGAAAATCGTAAGTATAAAGCTATCGGGGAAACTCTTGTGATTGTTTTTGTTGTCCTTAGTTTTTATATCCATCATTTTTTTAAAAAAGATCTTCAGGAAAGTTGAATGTAAGTGTATTTTGGTGATGTGAACATTTGTCTCCTCTCATATACTGTAGAAGCATAAACTGTGGCAGTGCAAATTTTTTGGTCCCCTGTTATTTGAAGATCAAACAATAGGGATTTTGCTGTGACCTGACTGATTCTTCTCCTTCTTTGTAGAGAATATATATGTATCCATGTTCAGTGGAGAAATGTTTAAAATATTTATAAATCAAACACATGCATACTCATTTAATCTGTTTGTTGAATACAGATCTGTCATAGGAAAAAATAAATGTCAAAATAAAATAATAACCTTTGTGACATATAGGAAGTAAATATGGAAAAATAGGCCAGCCATGACAATATTTTTTTTTTTAATATTTTCCAGAATAGTCAGATTTTGCAGAATACTTCATTTCAAGAAATCTTTCCCTCATTCTTTAAGGAAGCCTACCTGCATGGCATTTTTGCCATGTCAATTGATACAATATGTAAGGCTAAATGGCTTCCCAATTATCATAAATAGGTTCCACACATGATTCAAAACTTAGATGACATTCTTTGAAAGTTATCAGAGCCAAGTAGTGAGTTGCTTTTCATGGCAATGGAAAGAAATTGAACAAAATGCAAATTAAACCTACAGACCTCTTGGGGTTTTGTTTAAGACAAAATATTTGTAAAAGTAAACTTAATAAAAATGACTAGTTAATTGTGAATTGGAAACTCACTGTGGAATATGCAGGTTTTTTAATATCAACCAAATCAAAGATACGATATAAAAAATGTACTTTGTTTTTTCCTATGACAAGTTAGTTTAATTGTATTTATATTTACTGCACCGAATCACAGTAAACGTGCTCTAGAGAGTCCTGACGCTACTTTACTGCAGGTTTAAGGTCTACTCTCATGCTGAAATCTGTGAAAACAGGAATTACTCCTAATATTCTGAGTCCACCAAGAAATCATAAGTATTGCTTTGCAAATGTTACTGTGCTTATTCCTGAAATATGTGATGACACCCAGCCTGGTTGAAAAGGCGGTTCTAGGATTTACCTAGATCTATGTTGACAGTGAAGTATCTGAAGGGGAAAGTCTTTTACACTCACTCAGCCGCCCTCACTCACTCAACAGCTTCTCCTTACTACAGGTTTTCATGAGCTTATAACCTTTTAAATTAGGAAAACTCAAAGTGATTACACAGAAAGGAATAGAAATAAAAGCAATTTGTGAACATCTTTGCTCTTTCCACATGTGTCCTTCTGGATGGATTCAATTTAGTGTCAGCCTACTCTGAGTGATAAAACACTGGGCTTTTCTCCATTACCTCTAAAACTTACCTTTTCAGCTTCCTTCTCTTAAGAGTCTCTTTCCACTGCTGTGTTCTTTTTTTTCTCTCAATCTTTCCTGTCCCTGACACACCTTAGAGTCTAGTCTCTTGGAGCTTTCCTGCTGGAGCATACCTAGTTCCCCTCCAAGCTGGAGCATTTTTTTTACCCATCTATCTGATGGGGCTTATCTGTCCCAATGTGGTCTAAGAAAAGCAGATACCTGAGTTGTTCAGAGACTGACATCTTGAGTTGTGGCACAAACACAGTCCGTATGATGTGTGTAAGAAGTCCTACTCTCATTAACTTCCTGCTCAGTTGGAGCTGTGCAACTGCTTCTGAAACCATTCCGTGAAATGGATTGGTAAGATGAGGAGAGTTCTTTACAAGAGTGAGTGATTTAGTTTGGACCATCCCAGTCTTACAACTGAAATACAAGGTTTCTGGACTGTTTAGAGGATAGAACCTGGAAGATACTCATCTGATGAAAAAAGGGATTATAGACCCTTGGGAGTTAAGTCTCCAAGGAGAGCCTAAACAGAGAGGTACCTATAGGCAGTGATTTTGAGGCCAGTCAAGCACCAGTCAGAACCATGGGTGGAAGCTGCTTTTCCTTGACTACAGGTGGTCACCTTATAGTAGATGCTTACAGTTCATATGTACAGGGAAATTCAAGCTACTTTTCTTGCAGTGCTGTGCTTAATTCAATCAAACTCTCTGTCTGCTGAACTTGCTCTCTGTTGCAGTGTGTGGGTTCCTGTGGTGGCATGGCAGGCCACAGCCTTCCCGGAGAGCGCTGCAGGGTGTCTTAGGGAGAACAGCTGTGCCATTTCCCATAGCCCTTCCTGGGCGGCCCGCTCAGTCCTGGCTAGACTGCAGGCACCACAACACGGTGATGATAAAGGAGGCGAGAAGGCTCCCTGCATGAGGACCTCAGATCTTTATTCCATGGTGAATCCCAGAGGCCTAGAGCCAGTGCATGTGCTGGCTCCCAGAGGCAGAGAGCCAGCGCATGGCATGGACCCCAAGGCCGAGAGAGGGGAGCTGGTGGCAGGCTGATCCCCAGAGGCAGAGAGGGGCACCCGCCCCAAAGCAGACAGAGAGCACATGGCCTGGAGTCC